>JAHWFP010081155.1:121684-147829 GCA_023313725.1 Lithobius niger
AAACCAATCCCCAACAAACCAAGGCACGACAAACAAGGCACCACAAATCCAACAAACCAAAACACTACAAACAAGACACCACAAACCAATCCCCAACAAACCAAGACAAGTAACTAGCATGGAATTAACAAAGTTGAGTCATCGCTTTCGTACTGAAAATCTTTCTGCACAGCTCTAAAACGACAGTTTCTGTTGTCTACTCATTATAGCCTTTCGGTACTAATATCTCAAGCTTTCTGTGGCATTTTTTCCTTCAATACCAGAAAACACCATTTTAATATCTGGTCTAAAAGTTGCAGCCGTCGCTCAAACACTGCTTTCGCATTATGCGTAATAACTTGATTTACACAATTGATGCAATTTCCACAGGATGGGAAGCCGAAGGCTCGAGTCTAATAAATACAAATTCAAACCTGTTTACGTTGCATTTTGTACTTATATGTCAGACTGCCTGAGCGGGGAATAGAACCCACGACCTTTGGGGTTCGTGGGTTATTTGACTCGAACCAAAGGCCGAGGTCCTACCGCTGAGCCATGCTGACACGGCCAAAAGAAAACGTCCATAGGCAGCATTTAACACGTGGATATACACATACAAACAGGCACTTTCCAATCACCACTGGAGGGACGTTTATTGGCCGGGCCACACACCAAGTTATACGAATGGAACACTTAAACGTGAAATAAGAGTCAACAGGACAGAAAGCCGATGGTTCGAGTCAAATAAATACAGACGCAAACCTATTTACGTTGCGTTTTGGACTTGTATGTCAGACTGCCTGAGCGGGGAATCGAAACCACGACCTTTGGAACTAAAGGCCGAGGTCATACTGCTGAGCCATATTGAGCCTTATTTCACGTTTAAGTGTTCCATTCGATTCGCTTGGTTTGTGGTGCAGCCAATAAGCGTCCCTTCAGTGGTGTTTGGAAAATGCTTGTTTGTATGTATGTATGCACGTGTTACATGCTGCCTATGGTCGTTTCCTTTTGGCCGTGTCAGTATGGCTCAGTGGTAGTGCATCTGTATTTATTGATGCAAATTATTGGACACCATTAAACGTTAATAATATGAACTTGATGGACAAAGCGGTAGTATGCCTAGATTTATTGCCATAGCAACTAACATCAGTATGACCACTGACTCATTGGGTTTAGCTTATAAATTATTACAGCTTTTGTAACTTTACTGAGTTTGCAGAGGAAAAACTGATGTTTTCGTCATATTGATTAAAGCTGCAGCTGCATTCAAGTCATATTTGCAATATGCTAATAGTCTCATTTCTTTAAATGCTAAAATAATTTCTATTCTCTTTAGAAACTGAATGCAACGAAAACCAAGAAAAAGATTGCCTGACAAACTTGTACGGGAATTCCTGCTCTTTCAATGGGACAACACATGAGTGCAAATGTGATGGCTATGGCCAAGGATCATTCACTGATCCCAGTAGATGTTTTCGTAAGTATTATTTGTTTATCGAATTTAGGTCATATACATTTTAAAACAAGTTTTTGTTTAAATTATTTACATTTTTTTTAAAGATCAGCTTTATGGTTGCCACTTTTATGGTTAAGGATGAAATATTAAACACGGAATGGTTATATTTCTCAGGTGTACCTAGATCGGGATCAAAGTTATGTTAATGGTTTTTAGAGATAGGAGGTCAGTTCCAGGACTTTTTCTAACGCCAAAGCGTCATTGATATTTCCAACGTCAGTTTCCGTCACTGGAGATAGGAAAAGAGTATTCATTGTTCATGCTATTCAAGTCAGCAATTCAATATTATCTTCTTTGCCATACCAGCACCAAAGTGGGTGAAAAAAAATTATTAAAACCATTAGCATATAGCATTGGCTCACCCGTTATACTTAGGTCTTACCATCAACAATCAATACATTAGGGTAATAACAACATCTGTTGCTCTTTTTCACCGGTAATAAAATTCAAAATTTCTCACTCCCTTTTGATATCATTATGTGTCTCTTGGCTTAAAGGGAGCTGTTTTGGCTTTTGTAATTCTTTATTCAGATATTTGTTTACTCTACATATTCAACCGTTATTTGCTCATTGTCTTATTTATTTTTCATATAAAAGTTATTTTAAATTCGAAAAAAATTCAGTACAGCTGTGGTTATTGATGTTTTGTTGATGCTTTTGTCATTGATGCTTTTGATGTTTTGTGGGCAACTGCATGATTTTAGAAAGCCGTTTAGACATGATTTTGTACGATTTTTGCAAAATTATTAGCAGCAATATTTACATAATTATTCCCAATTATGCGGACCTAATTTCCTTTTTATTTGTGTGCATTCGCTAAACTGTTAAAAATCTCAGTCATTGAATATGAATTGAATTTATTAGAAAATAAATTACTAGTTTCCAAAAGGAATTTAGTAAAGCATACAACAATAAAAGGTAACAAGAAAAAAGAAAAACGTGTTGCTGGTCAGAACACAGTAACAAGATAGCAATTCATCATGCGAACAAGCAGTAACATTTCATTATCTAGCATCAATAAAAGCAGTCCACATTATACATCAAATTTGTGAAAAAATTGAAAAACACATTATCCATACAATAATACATAAATAGCAAACCGTCACACCTTGTTAAAAAGTTATGGAATCACTCATTATTATTCAATAAAGTCGAAAGATAGAAACCTTATCTCGCATTGTTCATCAAGTTATGACAGAGAACACATATTATTCATCAAATTCGTAAATAATATCACTATTATAAAATAGATCAAGCTGATTTTTGAAATAAATAATGGAGGGAACCGAAACAATGTCGTCTGGTAAGGGGTTCCAAAGCTGTAAGTGTCTATGCGCAAAGGAGTTCCTCACTGCTTGATAAAGGTTATTGTACTATTCAATCACCATTCAGATTTGACGGTCCACGTATGCGTTTTTTTACATCACGTTTCTCTATAATCTTGGCTAAGAATGGCCAGAGGGCTGATTTAGCAACACTATTTTCCTCATAGGTGACTCATTTTAACAGTGTGAACTGTAATTTTATGGTTAAAAGAAATAGCAAAAAATGTCAAGTGTTTTGTGTTAATGATTTAGGGTTATTTTTTTCAGTGTTTTAGGCTTAGTGGCAGCTTTTGCCAGAGATGTGCTCTCTAACTTCTAACCACAATGCAATTGTCTTTTATTTCTGATTCAACGAGTATAGATGTTATCTAAGTCCCATCTCCTGAAAATATCTGATCCATGTATGATTATAAAAGTAGGTTTTCTTTTTGTCTTCATAAAAGAAACCAAAATATTTTCCAAGTGGCTGCCTAAAAATGGATCCATGTATTTGTATCTCAGAACGTATCTCAGAACGTAACCAAATTTTGAACACTATTGTCAACAAAATGTTGTTAATATTGCTATGACAGTGTCGTCACAACCTCAACCATGATACATATGCACAGAAATAATATCTAGTAACCTTTTACAATGTTCAGTTTTATAAAGTGTTCATTGTTGGAATTATTGTTGAATTTGCTCTCCTATTTTCGTACAGTCACCTGTTGTAGTTGAGGGATATTTACCATTTAAACGGTAGATGTTTCTTTTTTTGGAGTACTGATTCATCACTCTTACATCATGTGCTTTCTTCTTTAGCGAGGGTAGTGAAAATTGACTTGCATGCTTCCATGGATGTAGATTTCAATCGTCGACTAGTTGGCCGATTAGGCAGCGTATATTAAAAAGTGGCCCTCTTAAAAACTTTTTTATGGCATTCGCTAGCGTATTCTTTTCCATTCAATACTTCATTGAATTCGAGGAATACCTCACGAGTTTCAGTAGAAAACTTGTCGTTGTTTTTGGCTTGGCTGTCCAACAAAGAAAATTATTGGTCGGTGTTAGCCAATTTCCATGCTCCAGCCTCGGCTCATAGAAGTAGGGGATGATGTGGACGGCTGCTTATTCCTACTCAATAAAAAATAACAAATAGCTTCTTATGGCTATACATTTCCAGACAGTACTATGATAATCAATAACATAACCACGTCTTTATTGATTCCCACGTATATCACCACGTCTAATATAACCACATCATAACCAAAACCACATGTTTTTCGTGTTGTCTCTTCCTTAATGCCACGTTCGGCCTACACTATAAATAACTACGATCCCTCTTTATCATTATCACTTCCTCCTTCCCTCCCTATCTCCCATGTTCACCACCATTGTAGTTTTCGTTTAAGAACCTGAATTTGTCTGCATAGCGGGGCTTGATCCCTACTGGAGTTCACACATACTAAGAAAGTGTGCCATACTGGGCCTTGCTGTATGGAAGTGGGCCAGCCACTGTGACCAAGCTGGCGTGGATCAGTACGACATGCTTTATTTATTACATGTGGATTCAAATTGCAAGGTTCAGTGCAGTACGACACACCTTATTTATTACTTGTGAAAATAGTACTTCAAAACGCCTGCGCTCTGTAAGAGTGAAACAGCAACGTCCGACTTTGTGTGAATTTACAGCAACAGTACGTAGTTCTCTTTGAAAAGGACCATGTTTTCCGTTATGGATCTACTCCAGCCATGGTATGTTTTAACAGGACTAAAATGAATTACATGTATTTGTACACATGCGGTTGTATTTGCGGCTTTTAGCATTGTCTATTAATTATATTGTGTGCAGCTTTGTTTTTAGTTTAACAAAGCTAAGTGTAAAAATTTTGTATCTTTGACTACTTGGGTTTAAAGGTACACTCCGCCTGCCCTATAACAGCCACGCGCAGATCACCATCCATGCATGTTATGATCACATCCTTTCGTGAAACCCGGCACAGTAATACAAGGCCAACTAAAGCCAATTAATATAGTAGCTGCTCTTCTCGCAGCGAGGAACGCAGCTACTATCTCAGTTGTTCTTAGGCGTAGTAGACGAAACAGCATAAACGCGAAAATTTTGTCAATGCAAACCGGAAAGATTTTCGTATTTTAACATCGCACTTTATAATTTTTTTAGGTTAGTATCGTATAATTTTTCTTTGGTGATCTATTGGCATAAATAATTTTAATTTTTACCGCATTAGTCTTTTAGATTTTTGATCTTATGGTAATTATTAGCAAACTATTAAAAAGTTTTGCATTCACACGCACATATGAAACGTCGTGGTTATTGTGAGCGAGCAAAGGATCATTTCATCGCAGGATGCTAATAAATATAGTTACCAATAATCAACAGAAAATCTCGTAGATGCCACATTTTAAAACGGATTTTCAGCAAGAGAATGACTAACGGTAAGTAAGCAGACCTTTCGGACTTACTTAATGTAGAAGATCTGGGAGAATGTACCTTTAAAAGATGAAAAACAATTATAATATTGTAATTGGGGTAAGGAGGTTTTTTTTTAAACATTTTTGGTTTTTGTTCGCTCCGTGTAAACCCATGTACAATCTTATATGTTAAAATAAGATGAAATTTTAATTGGCGTAGTTCCAGCAACTCAAGACCAAGCTTGCTAAGTTGGTACCGTAGTCAATTACTCTGAAGCCAGGCAAGTGCTTCGTAAATCGTCGATGTGGAGACCAGACCGAAGTCACATGCTCAAGGACGGGGTGTACAAAAACCTTGAACGCTCAAACCTTATTAGCAATACTGCCCGAAGTGAAGCACCTACGCACGATCACTAAACATCGGAAAGCCGCGGTGGAAATCTTTTGACAATGGAGGCAGGGCTTCAGGATTCCATTAAACCAAATCCTCAAGTCCCTAACCTTGACGGAGGATGGCAAAGGCTGATGTTTGAGAAAATACTCGGATTCATGGTTTTGGTGCCCAACATGGAAAGTAAAACACTTTGGTGCATACAGAAAAAGGCAGCTGCCGTTGTCTAGACCCCTCCTCAGTGGCTTGGATCTGCGTCTCCAATTCCGAAGATGCCCCTGAAGACAGGTTTTCACCCCAAATGTTCAAATCATCTGCAAACTTAAAACCGAAGGTTCAGTTATTGTTTATCCTGCCTGCAGTCATTAATGAAAATAACAAACAACAGTGGTCTGAGGACTGAGCCCTGGGATACATTGCATGGGACATGTACCCTATAAGAGTAGATGCCATCAATTGACAAGTGTTGGGTACGGCCCTCAAGGAGAGCCGAAAGCCAACCCTTAACGTTTTCTGCAACGCCACGGCTGCTAACCTTCAGAATGAGTTTTCTATGAATAACAGATTCAAAGGCCATTTTAAATTCAGGACACCGGTATCCAGTGCACTTGTCCATCAGTCCAGTACGCCAACAACTGGAGAGTAGCCGAGCTATGGGGGAGGAAACCAACCTGATTAGATCTGATAATAAAGCGGCCATTTAACAATTTAAGGATCACATCCTGTATAACAGATTCCATGAACTTACACACGACACGGATAAGAGGTATGGGCCTATAGTTTCGTGGGTCCGAAGGGGAACCCTTTTTAAAACAAGGGTAACGTTCGCCTTATTTCAGATGCTTGTGAGTCTTGTCTGGGCCATTAACAAGCTAATTTAAAAGAAAGGCTAAGAGACCATCGGGTATACAAGATTTGTTTGGCTTTAACTTTTTAATGGCTATTTCCAATGAATTCACAGAGAATTTACCCGGAGGATGGGACGGGATATCCCAACAATTGTAGGGGGTAGTCTTGGGTTTCCATCGCCCAGGATTGTATTTGAGGCAAAAGATGTTGCTGAAGATCTTTGCCTTCTCGAGATCAACCTCAATTTTTCCCATCTTGAGTGGAGGAAGGGATAGACAAGGAAGTACGGCTACGATAGAGTTTAAAGAGAGCCGAGTGGTTTCCCGCCTTGATTGAAGCTTTTCCCCCTGCATTATACCAGGATTCGGCCAAAACTGAATAGCGCTTTCTCTCAGTGTAGATGGCAAACAGTGTTTCCGGGCTTGGGTTACCCGTGTAACGTTTTCAGGGCTTGAGTTTATACAAGATAAGCGTGGGAGAAAAAACTGTTCCCTACTCCGCGGTCTGGAAGGTTCACGACACAATTCTGTGTGTCCCGAGAGTATCCTTAAAAAACAAATTTGATTCAGTAAATGGAATAAACCTGTCTGCAGCATTTCAATGAGTGCTATTTTTTTTTTACTTAAAAATAAACTTTGGAAAATTATTAGCAATTTTATTTTTGTGCCATATTATGGTTGCAGTATTTCCTTAAAGTAAACAAGTAAACAAGTAAAGTAAACAAGTAAGTGGGGAGTTAAGCCTCAATCCCCCCCCCCCCTTAAAATAAGGGAAATGCCATAATGACAAATAAAAATATTGACCTTGGCGACCTTTCTGGTTATTAAAATAATTTCCGTTGAAAATTTCATCCGCAGAGAATTAAATTTAAACATCACATTGGTTGCCAATTCACTTATAATGGATGTGCTGTTTTTTTAATTGGTCAGAGGAATACTGCACAGAAAAGGAAGATTTGTTTTGCCAAGTCATATATGAAGATGGAAATAAAACTGGATTTGGAAACCGTTGTGAGCATTTCGACCGAAATCAGATATGCACCTGCAACGAAGATTCTCACTTCGAAGCTGTTGATCTACACTTTAAATGTCGATGTAAGTTTTTGTAAAGTAGTTTTGATGGCAGTATCATCAAATAGACATTTTTTCATTCAATGATTTTTAGTGTTTATTACGGTTTATAGGGTTAGTGGTTATACGGTTTATTAGTGTTTACTTTTACATTTTATACACTGTATATTACTAATACGTAATCTACGCGTGAAAAAAAATTTTAAGAATCATCATAAACATATTGGGTCTGGAAATATTTCCTTTCTGAGGTGATGTAGCTTGTAAAGTGAACTGCTTAAAGGCTGGTTGCCACCAAACGAAAGTTTGGAGCATAAAGTGCCATCGAGCACTATATAGTTCTCGCTAGCACTTGCTCGAAACAAGCAGAGGAATGCACAATAAAATATCTTTAAACACAAAAACAAGCCACGTGGATTATTTAGTAAAAATGTTTTACGCTCTCGTGCAGCTGGAAGCAAGCTATAAAGATTAACGATACTAATGTCACTAGATGGCGCCACGGAAAAATATAAAGAAAATCTCCTGGCGCCATCTAGTGATACTAATATCGTTAACCTTTACAGCTTGTTTCCAGGTGTATGAGGGCGCACCACATTTTTACTCGATAATTATGGAGTCACGTGGCTTGGTTGTTGCGTTTAAACGTTTTGCTTTGTGCATTCCTTTGTTTGCTGCGAGACAGAACTGAAAGGGGGGGGGGATTGAGGCTTAATGGCGCGTCGACAGCTTGGTCATTAGCGCCAACCTCAGTCACAGTGCAGTGGTCCGGGTTGCCACTGCACCACACATTACAGAGATATTATTCAAACCCCTAATCTAAATCTTGTCATACATCTGTACCTCCTGCAAAAATTGAAAAACACCGGACAGGAGGACAGACTTATCGCCCAATTGACGCACAATGTCATGCGGAAGATGGAAACGACGACGAAAACCATCAAGATGGCAACAATCAACAAGGAAGTGCCGGACCGTAAGTGGCCGCCGACACCAATAACATTCAGGAGGGTCAACTCCCCGCAAAAGGAAACAGGAAAGGAAACAGGAAAGGGTTAGATGGCGCAACGTAATTTGGTAGCAACTCGACTTTAATAGGCCGCTTTAGTTACTTATTATGAAAGTACGAACGCATCCTATTTTTCAACCAAATTTAATGAAACGAAATTCAAACTAGGGGTCGTACAAATATTCGAATATTCATTCGTTAAGAGCATATTCGAATACGATATATTCCATTCGAATATTCGCAAAAAAAATTCTGTGTTATTTTACGTTTTTTCTAATTATCAGTTTTTTATGTTTTCCTGTGGGCTTCTCTAGTCCCAGTCAGCCGGTACTATGCTTTCTTCTCTTCCCCTTCCAACCAATCTGCAGTAGGAGTGATCCATGCGTTTTGGATTCCTAACTTACTAGAGGGGGGAGGGTTGTGGGGGTGGAGTTTCGGATATGAGCAACAGTTTTTCCTAAAATATTTGAGAACTAAAGAATGGGGAAGTCAACCAGGGCCATGATAGATTGTTGATAGATTTCATAAACATCAATATCCTACGTGAAATAGAAAGACACCATGGTGAATACGGTCATTCCGTGCTACAGTTGGCGTTTCATAATTTTTTCGGCGATTGTGTTATGTATGCCTTCCGAGTTGTGTTGTCTACTAGATTAAATTAATATTATGGTTATATTACTTATGTCTTGAACTCCCAATAGACTAAATAAAACCTAGAAATTTAATGAAAAAATATTTTTTTTTTGGGGGGGGGGGCGTCTAAACATGGAAACAGATTTGAACGAATATTCGAATATTCCAATATTTTTTGGCGAATATTCGAATATATTTTTTCCCTATTCGTCCGGCTCCTAATTCAAACGCCTGTCCACTGAAATGTTCAAGCCAATATTAATTACATGAACGGCGGGCAATACAGTAAAGTACGAAGAACTCAAATAAAAAATATCTGCTTATTTCACTGCAAAGCCAAAAAATAAAAACTATATATTCCCTACAACTGGCAATATCTCTCTTTGAAACACCGATAAACAACGACAGCACTGGTTCTTACACTAGCCAGTGACCACAACCTAATGTTGTCGGCACAAACAATAATTACAACAACGTTGTGCATCACCAATTTAAAAAAAAAACGGAAGTGGGCTTAACTGCTGTAGTTATTCAAATGTTCAATGCAATGGGGGGGGGGGGGGGTTGAGGCTTAATGGCGCGTCGACAACTTGGTCATTAGCGCCAACCTCAGTCACAGTGCAGTGGTCCGGGTTGCCACTGCACCACACATTACAGAGATGTTATTCAAACCCCTAATCTAAATCTTGTCATACATCTGTACCTCCTGCAAAAATTGAAAAACACCGGACAGGAGGACAGACTTATCGCCCAACTGACGCGCAATGCAATGGCGATGCAGTAGCTGCATATATAGGTGCATATATGGTGCTTTTGTAGTATTGTGGCACACGATTGGCTAATAAGATCACGTGATTCACCACCCTCGAATCATTCTGAAATTCATCCCCAGCCAGAAGAAATTCGGGCTGCAATTAATCGAAACTAACCTGTAATAAAAACAGGACCACTGCAGAACAGAAACAAAACCCCATACATGTAAAGCAACTGAAAACAATAGTGTATACATATACAATATAAAACAATATATAACATAATAGTGTATATTCGCCTAAAGCTTAAATTAGGACATTATCCAGCCACTACTTTGTTCAAAATTTTTGCATGATGGGTAAAATATGAAGGAACAAGTAACTTTTTTATTATGTAAAGTGGGACAAGTAACAGACTTAACTTTGGTTCCTTGTTGTATTTTCACTGGCAAAAGTTTGATTTTATCGGTAAAAGTTCAACCGGGAACCGAAGTTACGTAACTGATTATTGTTCTGTTACTTGTATACAAATACCAAGGTACATGGTTAGCAAAAGATCAGTTTTAATATGTTTTAACACATTGTGAGAATGGCGAGGTGTTACTTCACTTCAGGAAAAAATAAATGCATGTTGTGTTAACATACATATACTACACATCAACCAAAGCTATTTGAAGCTAAACATTTTTATGGCACTTTGATTTTATTGTGCCTTCAACAGTTCCATTTTAAATCTAAACACAGATAGAATGACGTCATTTCCCGTGCAGTAGGATAAAACACGTTCTTATGAAACAAAGAAATGGAACATGATCAAATCCAGACCGCATTATGATCGATGCTCAAGTTGGATGTGTGACTTCATCCATTTTGAAATTAGAGACAGAAGTCTTTTCACTTTCAAATTCAAGTGAAATTCATGTTAATCGTCTTACTGATAAATTGCATGTAGAGTTAAAGTAATGCATAAAACATTAAGAAAAATGCACACCTTGCTAAAGCAGTGCTGCCAGATTAACATAGTTCAAGGAAGACATGTCTAGTTATCTTGACCACCAAAATCTTGAACGACCGTGTAAATCAACAATGTCAAAGGCTATACCATGCAAATAATCACTGTAAAGATTCACTTTACACGTAGAAAATACAACTTAACAGCAAACAATAAATAAATCAAGCTCAACTGGGACCAAAGATAAACCAGCAAGAAAAATCTACACAATGAATTTGTGAGGCCAATCCACTGCAAAATGCAATTGGTAATACACTTGAGCAGAATACTAATCTAATGTCTCGCTGCCAAGTTAATGAAATGAATGCACTCCAGATGCTTAGCTTGATAATTGTTATTAAAAAAGGCAACTCACTAGCAGACAGTGTCTTTCAATTATACCAAAATTTTGGCTGATTTCAGCATACTTTGTAAAATCTCCTTGTTGTAGATGGTGGAGCGTGTGGGCATGTCTTTTATAGGGACATGAAATATAAAAATCGTCGACTTCGTGTCAATAGCAGGTAACTAAAGAAACATGTGTTGTAGAAAACATTAGGTCGTTAAAAGTCTGCCTAGTCTCACACACTTTATGCTAAAATTGGGGTTGCATGTGTCAGCATAGTGGTGTGTAGGTGAGGAATTAGTATTGTGGCAAGTGCTACTGATTCGTTGGATTAGTTGGATTCGTTGGATCTAAAGTCTCCAAATTTAAATCCTACCAACCTAAATAATGATATTTCAATCTATCATTCAATGATTGTTGAACTGTATTGTTCTAAAGAGGTGAACATTAGACTATGTACGCCATTTGCAAGACACAGCGCCGTTTCGATGTTCGCGACCATTCTCTGTGCATTTTCTGGAATTTTATTTAAATAATATTTTTTCTTGCTTTTTAACAAGCAAACAAACTCAGCACTAATCAAAGTACACGAAGCTAATGAGGATAGTGCAAACAACTATGTTTACAAAATGTGTCAGCCTTCCAAAGTAACGTTCATGTTCTGTTATGGCTTTTGTCGAAGGCTTTAACCAAGGAGGGTGATGGTTATGTATCACAAATAGGGGGAGGGGGTGAACATTAGCTCTTCTTGGTGGCATAGCAAAGCAGCCACTTTTTTTACCTTAACAGCTGTTACTTTTTGTTTTGTTCTGGGTGCAAATTATTATGATACTTGATATGAGGCATCAAAAATACATATCAGCAAAAAAGCTATTAAGATTAAAATGCATAAAACATTAAAAAAACATATTGAAATTCCCATTAGACCGATGATTATATATTAAATTACAAACAAAAACGTCAAGAGTGCCGTAAAAAAAGGGGTTATATGATTGAAGTTTCATTTTACTTGTTAAAATGCACACGGATAAAAATTGGTGATTTTTAATTGAAATAATCAAATGTACAATTGAGAAAATTGGATTTGTTTAAGTGCTGTTGTGCTTTATGTAACGTATATGATTGGTAAAGCAAAACAGCACTTAAACAGATGCAATTTTTTGAATTGTACATTTGATTATTTCAATTAAAAATCATAAATTTTTATCCGTGTACATTTTAACAAGTAAAATGAAACTTCAATCATATAACCATCTTTTTTACGGCACACTTGACGTTTTTGTTTGTAATCCGTGTACCTTTTTTACGGCTATGGCGTCGTGCAATAAAGGTTTATGCATGCAGTCGATTGTTGCATGCACGAAGAATGGATCTGGGTTTGCTGAGCGGCATTGTTCCCTAAATACAATGGTTAAAACAATGTAAAACAATCAAAATGATCGTTTAGGGTCCCGTAACTCCGGAATGGATCGACCAATTAAAAAGGTGGTCCTTGTAAGGTTGAAGCCCAGGGAAATTTCTGGCTCAGATCATGTTTCGGATTTTAGGTAGGTGCAGTAGTTTTTTTCTGAAACCGTGTCAGCCAAGAAGAACAAGAACCAGAACAACCACAACAAGAAGTGAATATTTTTTGAATTTACGTGTGGCTTCCTACGTTTACTCTTGCACGGAATTGCATAATAAAAGTTGGTGTAAAGTTTGGAAAGTTGCTATCTACTATCTGGCCAAGTTTGGTCGAAATAATTATATTGAATAGAAACAGAGAAATTAATAGTTTTAGTTTTGCTGGAGAGAGGACTTCAATCATATATATATACACGGTTATCACCGTGTATGATAAATATACGCAATTGACACAGGAGGAATAGATAAATGCTTAGCATTATGTGTGTCTTTAAAAAGATTCGATTTTTAATTTGTAACAATTGCACTGCATGTTTGTGTTCATACAAAATTATTTCATTTCAGTTTTAAATATTACTTTTTAAAATTAATATTCTTAAATGCTTTATCGTAAATAATTATTGTGTCTGCAATAAAACTTAAATCAGGGAAAAATTAAATTAAAATTTAATACATTTATTGACTGAAAGTTTTCTTGTGTTGATGTCATGGAAAACTACTGAGAGTAAGAATTCCTTTTTTTCCAGACACTAACTGTTTACCACCACAACGTGAAAAGTGTCAGTCAGAGTGGTCTGGAAACATTTGTACAAATTATGGAGAAATTTATAATTGTTCATGCAATCAACCAGGATATGGAACAGCGGAAGATGGAGCAGCTTGTGAAAGTAAAACATACGTATACATGCTCATTATTCTAGCATTAACATGTACTTGCATTACAGCATTCGTAACACTTTTAAGTGTACAGTTCTTTTTTCTATAAATTTGTTAATCACTGGTATTTATAATAGAAGCTAACAGGTTTGATAAATACTATTGGTCAGAACTGTTAAAATATGGTCATTAATCCTCACTCCTTTTGAATGGCTTTCTTTAGACCATAATTTGCGTGTGTTTGTGTTTTTGATTTTTTGTGCATTTCCATGGTACACAGTTGGATGGTTAATTGCTAATAAGAAACTGCCATTAACTCTGAGCTTACAACACACATTCTAGAGTGAGATGATTTTGATTTATACTGTCTATTAGACTAGCAGGGGAATGAAGGCATAAATCGCGCATCTTTTGTTTACTTACTTGCCATCACACGTAAGCAAAACAAAACAACCATAAAATGGAAAGAATATAAAGAATTTGTGGACTTCTGAGGTATGTAGCGCATAAGTCCACCTCGGTGTTACTAGACTAACAATCAAATATTTTCGAGATGGGTTTTAAATGTATTTCAATTAGTGGAAGGAATTATGCCAGTGGCAGACTGTTCCAGTTGTTTACTACTATAATGTGAAAGGAAGGAGCCAGAAATTCGTAATCTTGTACAATCCTGTTAAATAGTAACCTGTATACTTTTAGATTAAATCAACAGATTTTTAGGGATGTTATAAAGATTTGGGAAGATTTTATAAGTTTTAGTTAGGTCGCCTCTGTTTCTTCATTTCTCCAACAATGGTACTTTCAGGAGTCGTTCGGGGAATGACAGGATTCAGCAACTTGGAACAAAGCCATTAGCCTTTATCTTCACTTCTTCGACAATGTTGATATCTTTTATTAGGTTTGGCACCCAGAGAACTTTATTTTATTCAAGCGTAGGGCAACAAAGGTCGTTACCATTACAACATTGATGTGATGAAAGAGGGAAATCCTCTCCCTGTGTAGGTATTTTCAGACAAACTGAGTTACAGGGGAAGTGGTGCATAACACTTCCTTTTGCATCACAGACCTCAGTAAACCCTCGCTTTTTGAATCCTCTGCCTGTTCTAGGATGGCCTTTCTTTTTGCAGGCTTTTTCTGCAAGGAGGGGGTTGATATGATGGTGGGGCATTTGAGCTTGTGTTTCACCTCTTTCAACTTTCCCTGATGTAATTTTTATTGTGAGGCTTTTCTGCAGGATGGGGAAGGGGTGTGGTATGCCTATGCAAGTTTCGTGTAGATGAACTGGTGCAAAACAGTCCGTTTTGAATAGATCTCCAGTAAACCCGTGATTTTTATCCCTCAGCCTGCTTTCAGAGTGAGCGTTTTTGTGAGATATTTTACAGTGTGTGTCAGGGGGGTTGGGATGCTTGCGGGTCATTTACTCATGGTTTGCAGTCTCCCTGACCCCTTCCCCCACATGCTTACCATGCATGTTTTACCTGAAGGGGTGGTCGGTTTGAGCATGCAAGTTTACAGTAGTTGTTTCAGCATTTATTCATGAGCCTTTTTCATGCTTTTCCCTGTCTTGACATGCTTTTGTCATGCGGCACTTTCGTGCGGTCGGGAAGATGGACTGTTTGGGTCTCTTTTTCATGGAGTAATAGGGAAGGAGTCCATTCAGTGCACAAGTTTGCACTTTGTCTAATGGACCAAACAGAACGACAGAACGAAAAATATTGGCGAAAAAAATTCATGCAAAATCGCTTATCGAAAAAGCCTGGTAATTATTGGGATAGCGATAATCTCAATGGTGTTGCAAAGACGGAACCGGTTGTATAATAGATAAACATCTATTGTCCTGACTATGTACGTTGACCAGTATATCAGGAACCACTTTGAGATTGTTGGAGAGTGGCGTTTAACCTCCGGCAAACGGTTTAAAAATTCCAAATGCTGACCTCACTAGATACGTGATACCCCAGAACTTCCTTCTGGACAAAACTGTCCAATAGTATGCAGAATTTGGTTCATAATTTTTGAGCGAACGTCCTTGTTTCCCACTCCGGTCAAGTTGTAATTGAAATATGGTTTCGTAGTATTCGTCTTATTTGGTGACTTTTCGAAAAGAATCCAATCAGAAACCGATCTGAAATGGTATGTTCTACATAACACATCGGCATTGGCCTAAAAGATTCCTATATCTATACTGCATCATTCTAACAAAATCGTTCCATAGAACATTATTTTTATCAGACGAAAAATACTGCTTGAAAGTCAAGACACAGCTGTTGAAAGCATCGCACAGAAGATCAAATCCTCCTAATTCCAAATTGAATGGCGTCCTGGGTTTGGCATCATTGGTCACTTTCGTCTTGTCGTTCAAATCGTAAATCATTATAGGACAAGGTCTAATTGATTCTGGTATCCTCTATTAAAGGCACAATTGAAAATTTGAACTTGTTTATCACTAAATTTGCCATCATTCGAGAAATTATTATTTTCTTCAACCGGGGCTTCAGTTTAGGAAAAGACAATAGAAATATTTCTTTGACGACTTTACAATTCCCCTTCTACATGCTTTTACAGTACACTTGCGCCACTTATATGCAAGGCCGACCAAGTAATTCTCACCTATTATTTCCAGGTTGATATTTACATTGATACTGCTTTTCTTGTCTCCGTTGATTTTTCTTCCCTCAAACGTGTTCTCGAATATTGGCACTGGGAAACGCCCTTGTCAGCCGTTGGACGATCACGTTTTCCTTCTTCTTCATTCATAGTTGGCCTTTTTTATCTTCTGGTGGCAAAATCATCTCATCGTTCATCAGAATAATATTACAAGAAAGTAAAGTGTTGGTATGAACCAAAGCTTTTCCAAATCGAGAAAACACATCTAACAGACAGTGCTGTAATATTTCAACGAAAAGTGTACGGTCTATGGAGGGAAACATTGCTCTAACACCAAAGGTCCAGTTGTATCGAGGGGAACGATAGTACCTGGAAGTCTTTATTGACTGCAGCCTAATTTTGTACAGTATGGCTCCCTTGGGCCAAATATTTAAGAGTACGGACAATAATTTTTATAAGTACCAAATTTGGGTCTTCATTTCTGGTGGTGATGACCCAGTATTGCTGCCAGCTATAACAAAAGTGAATGCTGTGACGCAAGGCTAAGAAATACATAACTGCTGATGTAATGTATTGATACACAGGTGTATATTACACGATTTCATTGTTATTATTTTCTTTCTGCAGAAACTGAATGCAAAGAAAACGACTTTAAATATTGTGATCCTTTCAAAGAAGGAAATTCATGTGAAATCATGAATGGAAATGAACGCCACTGCAACTGTTCAGCTCCTGGAAGTATTGATCTAGGCAATGGATACTGTGGACGTAAGCAAAGTTCATCTAACTCTTCCCTTATCCTGGTTACTTAGTTCTAGAAAAGAACACTTCCAGCAAAACATTTCAGGAAAAAAAAACCTGAGAAAAAAGGCTCCCCATAAGAAAAATGACTTTCTATTCTGGATCAAGCAACTTTATTTTATAATTATTAATATCTGAAATTAACTTTTCGCCATTTTTCACGTGCACCATTTGTTAAAAAAATCATTACTAATAATTAAACCAAATATCCGTCAGACACGCGCCAACATCGAAAGCATACAGAAAAAATAATGTACTTTGGATAGCTACTTTTATGCACGTGCATTGCCCTCAATGAGATTCGGATTACAGCCATAGAACCTGTTCTTCTCTACAAGTTGCGTCTAGTTTTGCTGATGGCAAATATTCGACTTACCTTAATAATATTAAAAGAATTTATATTTTTATTTAGGCTGATCAACTGCAAATAGATAGACTGTAATACAACTGCAACTTACAATAAAATGGGAGAAAAAGAAACCAGTTTTGTTAGCGGAATTTCCAGAGGGGGAAAGGTGCTTTACTTGGGTGCTTTTTTCCTATGGGTATTTTTTTCCTGTGTAGGTTTTGTTTGGGGTGTTTTTTATTTGTGAGTGGGGGGGGGGGGGAATTTCTCCCGGTTCGGCTGTTTTCATATATCTTAAGAAATATGCAACAACAATGTATGTTGTAATATATTAAATTCCGAACTCATGTTTCCCCACCAAAAGGAACAAGAGCAAGCTTTGACAGTAACGGTCTAGGTGTAAAATTTTGTCAGTAAGACGTTGATAAGCATTAGTTCCTTACTACCGTGTGGTTAGATTAATGACTTAGTAGCCAATTTTGTAAATTTAACCTCATAAATATAGTTCTAGCCTATTCGGACAGAATGTATGTATGTACGGTTGTAGCAGGTTTTTCTGTTCTTCGAATATCTGTAAAGAACTTTAAGAACGCAATTTACCTGTGAAGTTTCCCATTTGACTTTTCATGCGTTAAAGATTTTTACTATCTTTACTATATTAATTTCGTAGATTTAAGGTGATTAACGACAACCAATAATGCTTTTTGCTGCAAATACGCTGCCATGTTACCAAACTGGAAACAAAACTTTTCAACATAAAGCAGCGCAGGAAAAGCATATCCCACACCACTAAGCTTGCTAAATGCCCTAATAAGCCAATTTTGTAAATCCAACTTCGTAAATATAACCAATTCAGATGGAACGTGTGTGTGGACGGTTGTAGCAGATTTTTTGTGCTTGGAATATCTTTAAAGAACTTTTTTTAAAGGCATTTTACTTTTGATGCTTTGCAATTATTGGCTATGTTTATACTAATTTTGTAGATTTACGGTAATCGAATAAAACCAATAATGCTCTCTACTGCTTGTCGACCTCCATGTTACTAACCGAAGAAAACTTTTCAACGAAAAGCAAAGCATGATACGCACACCCCACTACCATTGGATCACATGGGCCTTTACAGGAGGATCTCTCACAGTTGTTCGTCAAAAAAATGGGCAGTTAGGTCTAATGCTTACCAGCTCTCTTACGTTCAAAATTTTATGCCTACACCCTTACTGTGAAATTTTGTCCGTATTCCTTCTAGGTTTTTCTTTCAGGCCCTTACTTTGAACATTTAACGTTCCCTTTTTGTTTGTTAATATGTGTTACTTTGAGAATTTCAGCTAAACTGTATACCATTGAAATAGACGCACTACTGCCTCCAACAAGAAAAACGCACAATTCACCAAACCTAGAAACGAAGTTTAACTTCCTTTTTTTATTTATAAGTTCATGTTTTTAACTTTCTTGTTTGAAATCAGGCAATAATCACCATAATTTCAAAATTACAGCCTGATTGCAAGATTGCATTACATGATATTAATAATAATAGCACATTCATTATGTCAGTTGGTATCAACTTTATCATCTACATTCTAAATTTGAAGGGAATCGGACGGCAATAAGCATCATTGCGAAATGGCTGCCTGATTTCAAGATGGCGGCCATTAACCATTGCTAATGACGATGGCACATTAACTGTTTCACTTGGTATCAACTATTTCGTCTCCATTCTAAATTTGGAAGAAATCGGACGATAATAAGCAAATTCCAAAATGGCTGCTCGATGTGAATAAGGCGGCGATTAGAAATTACTAGTGACAAAGATGGCACATCGTACTGGAACCAAATGACATGAATCGTAAGACAATCTAGCGGCAGTGCCAAACAATGATCCAGGGCAACAAAAATCACTACTAACTCTGCCAGCATCACACTAGGCATGACATCCAACGAGTGTATGCATCTACATTTCAAGGACAGCACCCACGCCCTAACACTACCAGGATATATGCTTTGGAAGGAAGTGTCACAGTAAGAGAAGGGCCGTATCCTGACCTTGTAGATTAAGATTGGACCACTGTCACTAAACCACCACTTGATCAAACAGCCATGGCTCCACTGGCAACACAACACTCCCTACATCAAAGTGACAAACAGCAAATTCCCTAAGGAGCCGGTCCCAGCACCACCGGTCCCAAAGAAATTTGCAGCACGGTCAGGCAGGACTGATAACTATGTAGGATCCTTCCAACCAGGTCCTCACGACCATGCCTTAAATTTCTTTGGAACCAGGTGGAGCAGCCCATCTTCAGCTTGCTGCTGTAAACGCACCAGCCCTTCCTCAACATGGAGGGCAGAAATCAATGTACTCCGCAGGCAACCTGTGAATTGTGAGGGAGTTTCCTTTCTTCTTGGGCCGTTGGCCTTGTCCAGCTACTCCCTAACATGTGTTCTAGTTCTGATTAATTTTTTATTCTTTCTGTTTTGTTTCTTGCTGTGTGTTTGTATTGTTGCTTTGAATGAATGTTCTTTCTGGTTGAAAACTCATGCTTAAGTTAAGGGTTGCGTTTCTTTTCCTGTCCTCAAAACCCATTTGTCAATGGAAGTTATTTTAGTTTGGAATTTAGCCTGGACATTATACTGATTTCTAAATCTGTGCCTGACTTGTTATCTATCAACCATCTGTATATTTCCTTGGATCCTGGATTTGATGCTACAGAGGTCTGGATGTTGTGACTCACAAGCAGTAATGTAAGTCATAACTTTTCTGTTTCTTACTGCGCTGGGAACAAATTGCCAGGTACCAGTCATTCCTAATGTTGATTAATCTCCACTGCCTTCATGCTGAAAACTGTCGTTGCCCTGTAACTATTGATGAACATGTCTGAAGGCAACGTGTCTATCTCCCCATTTACATTATAACTGCCCTACTTGAGAAATTAAAGCACAGAAAGTACAGTCCCCCGAATCTCGTCTCACGACCTTTTTGTTACCAATAAGTACCGTGCACCCGATTTACGGAAGTTAGAGCCGCTGACTGTATAAATTATTACTCCCATCCTGGGTCTGAACCAGCACCGGTGCAATGTTCCCGTAGGAATTACTCCAAATCACGGCTCAACCCCAGGTGCCCCACCATCAAAAAATCTTCTACATGGATATTCGTCCGTGAGACATTCTCTCACGAATAACCAGAAACATACATTCACATCAATCTGAAGCAAACGGAACCATCAGAGTAGGTAAGGTTGGGGATGGAAAATCAACTCATTCTCCGCTTATGGTATCTCACTGTTGGCGCATCAAAACCGGAAGTGACAGCCATGAATGCCGCCGTATAGGATCGTCGCCTCACTGCAAACGAACGGGTGTGTTGTCTTCCTCCAGCAACTGCTATTTTATGGTATGTTTTAAAATATTGCAGTTAAAGCAGACACAATGTGCGATTGCTTCTAATTGTTGCTGTTGTAAGTGTAATGCTCTAGGTCTTGTTCGTAGCACACGAATTGAATAATTCTGAGGGTTGGTGGCAATAGGTCTGAATTTCAAAGACTAAATTCGTACGTTAGGCATTGGCAAGTTTGCTGGGTCCAAACGCTGACGAACTGGGATGAGTTTCTATAAAACCGTTTCGGGATTCCACAGAAATCTTTTCGGAAAATGTGATATAACTAGCCTTTAAAAATTGCAACCTGTTAGACCCGTTCAGTCTTCCAAGCCAGAAAAAACATTTCAGACTCGTAGAACAGGCTGGTATGCCTTAGCATACATTTTTCGTATTTGTTTATTTATTTATATGTATATTTACTTACATACGTGCTGAAAACCTTCTTTGTTAGCTTTGGGTGGGCATGGCTGCAATTTAGGGTGGTGAAAGATGTGGCCACTGCTTCAGGCCGACAATGATGCCCCCCCCTCCCAACACTAGACTCAACACAACTATGCTAATAAACTAGTACTAATAAACCACAAAAATGTGCAGGTAGACGAGTGTGGTGGACACTATGAATAATGGTGGGTAAATAACTAAAGGTAAAAGTCCGACAAAATTTTGGAAAATAAGTTTTAATGGCTGACCCCTGAAAAGGGGATGGGGGAATTCAGAGTGAAGAACGAATGGGGTGAAAAGCAAACCTAACCTAACTGAGGAATAATATCAGAAACACGGCGACAGAACTACAATAGTCATTCCATGGTGAAACTTGACCCTGCCTGGTGAAATTAGCCGAGGCAGCTAACCTAACCTAATAATAACAATACAAAATCACAAAAGTCATTACGTGGTCAAACTCCTCACTACGCCTGATGAAATTCGAACCAAGGCAACTGACCTAACCTAACCATTGATAACAACAACACACAAAAATACGCTGCATAAAAAATAATCTACAACTCTGATCGGGGGGGGGGGATTGAGGCTTAATGGCGCGTCGACACCTTGGTCATTAGCGCCAACCTCAGTCACAGTGCAGTGGTCCGGGTTGCCACTGCACCACACATTACAGAGATGTTATTCAAACCCCTAATCTAAATCTTGTCATACATCTGTAACTCTGATCGGGCGTAATTTGTTGAACACCAGCAAATCCAACTGTATAGGTCGCTAAATTTTACCATTTGCCAAATTTTTTTGCAACCACATAAAAAACTTCTGTTTCTTCAAGTTATTACTATAGTTCCGTGAATGTTATTCCTTGTGTGGGGAAAACTAATTTCACTTTTTTTTGTATGTGACGGATTGGGGTGGGAGGGTGGCTCCACTGGACTCTCACCTTGTGTGGCAAATGCTGCATTTATTTTATGAACGCGGGTGGGGGAGGATACCTCCACAGGGCTCTTACCTTACACGGCAAAAATTTATTGCTTCCTTTGATGAAGGGGGCCTCCACTGAATTCGTTTTGTAAAGGGGGAGCACGGCCTTCAATGGACCTTTGCCTTGTGTGGCAAAACTGCCATGTCTTGTTTTTTTTTATGGATGGGGTCTGAACTGGGCTCTCGCCTTGTGCGGCCAAACCTGAATTTTTCTTACATTGGGCTCCTGCCTCTGGGCCCCTATTTTGAAGTTATGCCCTGCCTCAGTGAATAACAATTAGCAAAGCTTGGTTATTCACGATAAAAAAAAATTGCTTTCAATTTGCCACAATGTTTTTGTAGCCTGCAGCTGATTATTTTTTATTTCTTTTGGCACACAGCTGCTCTGTGAGTCAAATCACATAATTTACCGGAACAGAAAGAGGAGGTCAACTGAGCTACCCAGTTGCAGTTTTCGAATTCCTGCAGATGCCAGCCAACATACGCCACGCTTACGTGAGCGATTATGTAATTCCGCGGCGGCTTGCCTTTATACTGCGAGTGCGCCACGGGCAAAGCGGAGTTGCTTTTCCATTCCCAACACTATCTACTCCTATGACGGAACCTAGCCAATGGAGTCGAGCACAGAACAGGTAAATGATAGTCAGTCCACAATTGAGCAAAAGCTAGGAAGAATTGGCAAAGCAACCGACGTCCACATCCCCAGTCCTATCCTGCCAGTTTAAGAAGAGTCCTTGTACTGCTCATCATTGTAGCATCTAGCTGACGAATATCTTTAGTCCACCTTAAGGCTGAATCAAGGATGAGTCAAGATAGCGAAGTTTCCTACAGCACTGCATCACATACCCACCACCAGCATTACCATTGGTAATGCACACCGAGAAAACACCACCATTTGACATTTTGCAACACATAGTTCCACACCTTTCTCCACCAACCACGAATCTGGAAAATCAACCACTTTCTGCATCACTAATACTTATGTAGGTGGCAATATTACTGACAGGTGCTACTTGTGAATTAATTTGTTCAGAAATACCGCAAATAGAAGGGGGTTCAGACAGCTACCCTGGGGCAAGTCATGGCTGGAAGTTCTTCAAGTCAAATAGGCACCACTCACCCTTGTAGTGAATTGTCATACGCTGATTTAATGTAAAAAAAAACACAGCAAGAACCGCAAAACCTGCTAACCATGATTCATGGAGAGCAGTCTACAACAGCAGAATTGCATCTACGGGCTAGTTATAGGTCAGACTATGCAGCATGTACGCAGCCTCCCTTCTACAGATGTCACTTGAACCGTCAATGGCGTCGGCCTCAGTACGAGGCGAAAACGGAGAAACAAAATGCGGCCCCATCCGTTTGAAAGAGGCAGGAATGTACTAAATCCAGTTAAATTTGTGAACATAAGGAGTCAGGGAACAAGGTGAGTGACCCAGTGAAAAGGATAAAAGAACATTGTGTGAATAATCAAGGTTTTTAAGTACGAAGGCTGAAGATACAGACGAAAGTGGACTCGCCCAAGGACTGGAGGTGTTATTTAACGAACGCAAAAAGTGCGTTCGTTTTGGGTAGCGAAACTGAAACAGAAAATACAACGGATAATTTTGAAAAATAAACATGTCTGAATTAAATTGTGACAAATGCGAGGAAGCAATGACAGCAGGTGAATTTGCTACATGTTTTGGTGGGTGCCAAATGAAACTTCACTATGAATGTTCCATACAAAAAAATGAATGGATAAAGAAAACTGTTGCTATGAGGAAAAAATGGAAATGTGAAAAGTGTGTGGAACCAAAACAAAGAAAAGACACAAATGAAGAAGCAGAAGAAGAAGGAAACAAAAACAAAAAAGAAAAAGAGAAAAAAATTACTAGTGACAAAAAGAACGAGGAAAAAGAAACGAAAAAGCAAAATAATACAAATGAGGAGGACATAAAAGAAATGAAAATTTTGCTTTTCAAGATGGACCAAAAAATTAATATGCTACTAGAGACAAGAGAAAAAGTGCAAGAATTGTGTCAAAGTGTCGAATTTTTAAACCATGAAGTGGAAGACCTTAAAAAGGCAAATGAGGAAAGGAAAAATGAAATCAAAGAACTTAAAGTAATAAATGAAGAAATGAAGGTAGAATTAAACAATATGAACATCATGAAAGAAGATATAAACACAATGAAAATTGAACAATATGAACAAGAACAATACATGAGAAACAAAAATATTGAAATAGCCAATGTGGATGACTGCCAGGAGGAAGATATTGTGGACACGATCGAAAGAATTGCAAAACAATTCGATATTAAACATGACATAACAGAAGTGGAAAAAGCACACAGGGTCCCAACACGAAACCCGAATAAAACACCAAACATCGTGATACAATTTAAGACAAGAGAAGATAGGGACAAATGGATTAAAAGCAGGAAGAAAACGACAACAAACGATGACTGCTTCAAAAACGGAAATGGAAGGAGAATTTTTATTAATGAACATATGACACTATATAATAGAAACCTGTTCTGGAAGACGAAGGAACACGCAAAGAAAAATGACGTCAAATTTGTTTGGTTCAGGGAGGGAAAGGTAAGAATGAAAAAGGACGAAAGTCAGAAAATTACAAAAATTGTAAGGAGTGAAAGTGATTTATTATAAGATGGAAGACACGGAAAGTATAAATTATATTGTTGAAGATTCAAAAAACATGAGGAAGTGTTTAAATGAAAACACTGGTGTGGATTACTGTACGATTAGAATAATGCATGTGAACATCAGAAGTTTGAGAAAGAATTGGAATGACTTTTGTTTTGAGTTAAAAGAAATGAAAATCGAATGGGATATTATAGTACTTACGGAAATTAATATTAAAGAGAATGAATCAAATTTATATAAATTGGATGCATATGAACAGGAAGTTATTACGAGACAAGATACATGTAGAGGAGGGGGCATCATGATGTTCTTGAATAACAAATTGAAAACAGAGGTCGATAAAATCAAAATTGACACAAATGATTGTATTAAAACCCAAATGATTAAAAATAATATTGAAATGACAATCTTTGCTATATATAGGCAGCCAAAGACGGATAAAAAAAAAATTTGCTAAAGAAATGAAACAATTGTTGAAAGAGACGAAAGATAAAGATAATGTATGTTTTCTTGGTGATTTCAATATTGACATCTTAAAAAAGGAAAGCAGAGAAAAAAATCAAAACCGATGTGAGACTTATGAAAATAACCTTGCTCAATATGGGTTCGAACACAAAATCACAACGGTCACTAGAGAGGAAATAAGCAATAATAAAATAAGTAAATCGTGTATCGACCATATCGCACTTAGAACTAAAAAACTGCACAGTATGGGAATTGTAAATCAAACTAAAATTGCTGATCACTACTTGACAGCGATGGTGTGCGGCAATAAGATAAAAATAAATGATGACGAGAAGATTAATTTAATGAATATAAAAAAAATAGTGGACAAAAATAAAATAATTGAGGACCTTGAAAAAATAAAATGGGAATATTTAAAGCAGCTGAAAACTACTGATGAAATATATATAGAAATTGAAGCACAAATAAAAAATATTTATGAAAAAAATACCAAAACAATCAAAAGCCATAAGACAAATAAGTGAAAGGAAGGTGAAAAAAAATACTTTAAAGAATGGATTTCGGAAAAAACTAAGAAATATATTAGAGAAAAAAATAAACTATGGCACAAGATTAAAAAAAATAATTATAATAATGAGGAACTAAATATATCTTATAGAATGCACAAAAAATTAGCTAAAGAGAGCATTTATAAGGATCAACAAGATTTTTTTAGAAGTAAGATTGAAGCAAGCAAAAAGGATCCTAAATTAACATGGAAAGCTATAAATGAAATAACGGGTAAGAGAAATAATAGTATTGATGATACCATTAAAAAAAACTTTAAACAGAGTAACTTAGACAAAATAAGAAATGAATTTAATTTAAATTTTTCAAGTCAAGCTGAAAAATTAAAAAAAAATAATTTTTCACTGGGAAGTAATTTT
>JAHWFP010081155.1:147839-189650 GCA_023313725.1 Lithobius niger
AAGCTGAAAAATTAAAAAAAAATAATTTTTCACTGGGAAGTAATTTTACCGATTCTGATTATAAGGAAATTAATAAAACTATGTGGGTTGAGAAACCAGATAAACACACTATATTAAAAATACTGCATGAAATAAGAGATACTGGTGCAATTGGTGCAGATGAAATTATATTAAAAAACATAATTGATACAAAAAATAACAGTGCAGTCTTCTTGGAGATATTAATTGACAAAATAATTGAAACAGAGTGTTGGCCTGACAAACTAAAAATTCAACAAATCAGACCCATTTATAAGAAAGGGAAAAAAAATGAGTACGATAACTACAGACCAATTTCAATTTTGCCTGCAATTAATAAAATATGCGAAAAGTTTTTTGCTAATCAAATTTCTGGCTTTATAAATAAATTCTCCATTATTACTAAAAAACAATATGGATTTCAAAAGGGAAGGGGAACAATTGAAGCATTAAAATTTTTAAATGATAAGATTGCCATAGCACTTAATAAGAATGAATATTTTGGTTGCATTTTTATTGATCTTCAAAAAGCATTTGACTCGATAAACAGACATATTCTGATTGAAAAAATGAAAAAACTGGGTCTAAGAGGCAAAATAAATAACATTATTAAAAATTATCTTGAAAATAGAAGATGTGTAACCAAAATTGATAAAGGCATAAGCAAGGAAATTCCAAATAATGATGGTGTGCCACAAGGATCAATATTAGGACCAATTCTCTTCTTACTATACATAAATGATATTGAAAGATTAACCGAAAATATTATTTTGTTCGCAGATGATATTTGTCTTTTTTGTTACGGAGATAATTATTTACAAACTATGGGTACACTGCAACTGGATTTTGACAAAATACAAGAATGGTGTTGGAAAAACCAGGTCTTTATCAATGAGGACAAAACAATAAATATGGACATTTCAACGGGCACAAAGAAATTAGGTCAGGAGGCAAAAATAAAAATTTACGCTGACAATAAAAAAAATGTATATAAAATCATGAAGAAAGAAAGTAAGGTTAAATACTTAGGATACTGCATTGACAATAAATGGAAGCATGAAGATCATGTAGACAACATTATTACAAAAATAAAAAAACTAATGCCTAAATTATATCAAATAAGAAAGGCAATAAACGATAGAAATAAAAAACTAATTTACACAGCGTGGATTGAAGCAAATTTGCTGTATGCCTGCGAAATCTACAGTAATGCAAGCAATTACATGTTGAATAAATTACAAAAATTACAGAATAAAGTACTAAAAGTATTGTTTCAAAATAATAACGTGAAGGAAATCAGAGATAGACATAAAATACTTAATGTAAAAAATCTGTGCAATTATACGATAACAATAAGATATTTTTTTCCATTAACAAATTTACTTCAAAATCAAAAAGCGAAATCGAAACTTCGAAAAGACCATTTATTCCTACCTTTATGGTCTAATAAATACGGAAAAATGACGACTGTATATAATTCTGTGAAAAACTTCAATAAAATACCAAACACATTAAAAACAATTAAAGGATATAATGAACTTAAGCAAAAAATGAAAAATACTGGATTAATTATATTGATGGGGATAAATAAATGAATTGGGGGTTTTTGATTCAGAGTTAATTTGTTGAGAAGTTGTATAGGGTTTAAAAATAAAATTGAAAAATGGCTAAATGATCGTTTCTGACAAACATTTTTGAAGAGAACTGTACAAGGTACTAGAAAGGAGAAGTACCAAATTATGCAATATAGTTTATGGTTCTGATGGTTTTGTTTTTTAAATTGCTAGAAATGTATATTTTTTGTTGATGGATGGTATTGTAATGTTGCCACTAATAAGTGTTAGTTCACTTCGTGGCATCTTTCTTTCTTTAATAAAAAAAAAAAAAAAAAAAAAAAAAAAAAAAACTTAACTTTATGTTTTAACTTTATTGAATAGTCAATGCGCCCATGATGGGCATTACATGACATGTAGCGGTTAATGAAAGCAGTTATTTTTTTTCAACAAGAAAACCATACAAAAAAGTAATTCAGAAAAAATAAAATAATAACCCCCCCCCCAAAAAAAAATATATATATATAACATTGTAAACATGCAGGAACAAAAGATTAATAGCCAGGAATGAAAATAAAATAACATCCTAGGAGTGTTAAATTAACAAGTACAGTTTCTGGCTTAAGATACATTTTACTGCTATAACAGATTTGTACGTTCTGTAAATAAATAAACAATCAGTATATAATAACAAAATAACCTACATAAGAAAAAAATACCAATTGAGGGGAAACGTTTTGTATGTGGAAGTCATATTTATTTTTGAAAGTGTTCACTGATTGGGTCGAAACCACGGACTCGGGCAATCCGTTCCAAATAGGTAGTAGCCGTGAAAAGAAATTGTGTCTGGCCCATTCGTGTTGTGGTACTGAATTTTTAATTTAAGTCAATAGCCATTTGTACAAGGTTATAACCCCTCCACGAACAAATTGCTACCAAACGGACGGGACCTTCAGATGGTTTAGTCTTTGCTCGTGAGAAAAATTTCTTAGGTTAGCGACACGTTTTGAGAATCGACGTTGGATATATTCAGGTGCTATCAGGTCTTTTTTGTAAAAGGTGAACCAAAAATCAATAGCGTATTCAATAATAGGACGAATTATGCTTAATAAAGTTTGAAATAAATATCACGACGACACGAGGCAATTCTACGGCCAATAAAGGCTGAAAGAGTTTGTTTATGATATAAAAAAAAACAGAATTAATGCGGCTTGAAAAATTAAGTTGGCTGTTAATAATGATGTCTAGGTCAGTTGTTGAATCCATTTGTACCGCGATAGTAAGTGTTTATTGCATTATTTTTGCCTAAATGCAGGATATACGATTTTGGGGGGTGAATGGGCAGTTACCAGAGGGTACTCCAAGCATAGATCTAGTTAATATCTTGTTGAAAAATACTAGAGGCCATTGAAGTTTCTAAACAGGAACCCATCTTAGTATCGCCAGTAAACTTAGCCAGATGACCTTGGGTTTGGTTTCTGTAGTTTAAAATACAATAAAAATAGTAAAGGGCCCAACACCGACCCTTGTACAGCACCACTGGCTATGGTAACCGTGGTAGAGTGCTTACTGTTAATAACTACCCCCTTGAGTACTACTGGACAGCCTTTTAATGATCCACAAATAGATAGGCCTACAAATCCCAAAGGTTTTAAGTTTGTGTCTTAATAAATCGTGTAGGACCTGATCAAAGGCTTTTACAATGTCCACATAAAATATATGGCTGGTGTGTTTTCATCAAGAGCATTGAAAAGGTTTGCGTAAAAGGCCAGCAAGTTGGTTGTAGTAGAGAATCCAACACAAAATCCATGTTGGTTGGTGATAATAGTTTTCTGCTTTCAATAAATTTCATATGTTTGCTAAGAATAATTTTAAAAAATTTGCTAACTTGGGATGTGATGCTTACGGGTCTATAATTTTGTGGGTTCTGTCTATTTCCTTTTTCGCAAACTGGAGTGACGTGCGCATGTAACCAGTCAAGTGGAGCAAAATTATCATAAATAAGGTGATTGAAGACGACCCTCAGCATTGGAATACGTATTTTTTTGAATTTGATCAAAAAATCCGTAGGGACATCATCGGGTTCCGTGGCTGCACTGATTAAGAGTTGGTCGAAAGCCTCAGTGGTATTAGCATTGGTGAACATTAATAGAGGGCTGCAGATGGGAACCTCAATAATAGGAGGCATTGGCCGATAGCCTGTTTACGATTTTGTGTAATTTTGCTCAAAGGTACAGTTGAAAACTTCGGCCATTTTGTTGTGGATCTGAAATGATTTCGTTTAAAGTATTTTTAGTGAGCCGGCTGAATGCATCTAGCAGCCACGGGCTCAAACACTTTGCCTATGCACGATTGTAGGGCAATAGGGCGGTAACACATCATCAGCGAACAGTTTCATCAAGATTTCACCACCACTGCCAGAAGAAGATTCAACTTTTACTGCAATGACACCACACCTGTTGGCCACACTTTGTTGAAATATCAAAAGCAACACACGCAAATTATTTTGCAGCCATAGTATATTTTTGATAAGTTACACCAACAGCACCCAGTAAACGCTCCTTAGTGGCGCTAAGAGCAAGGCCTAATTCACCACCCTTGAAGGGCAGCACCAAGGAGGATGCCTATACCGAAGGAGGAACATCATTCAACATAATTTGCTTAAAACAAGAAACACAAAGACGTGAGTGTCAGACCACCAACAGTACTGCGAATGAAGAATTGTACCTTTTTCCATTGATAAAAAGTGATAAATTAACACTCGACGAAGACATACACGCAGACCTACTAATAAAAAACTACTGAAGACTAAAAGTAACATTACAACGGGATTTGCCGCTCTGCATCTCGTAATTGCAAAGAAAAAGAAAGGATCATATAAATGTGGACCAAAATGCTGTTTTATCAGTAATAATATAACGAGAGCGTAGTTTTTTCTCACGAGTTGTCTCAATCACGAGTTGCATTCCGAAGCTGAAAAAATACCGAGCGCTTGCGCAAGGTGTTTTTATCAGCTTAGGAATGTAACAAGTGGTTGAGAAAATTTATCGATACTTAAACTACGCTCGAGTTATATTTGAAACGACAATATACCGTCTCTCTTAAACATCAACTTTAAAATAAAACTTCAACTTGCATAACACGGCCTAGTTGTACTGCAGTGGTTTTTCGTTTGAATTCACAATGCCTGCTTGCACGAAATGATGAAAGCGCACAAACTGTTGCCAAATGCACTAACTGGTTCGTTCGGTATCTGTAGGAATCCTATTTTCTACTGTCGTCTCCATAAATAATGTAGTTTTGTTTCCCCAACGATCTATCACAAACCCAACCGAAACCGAAAGTAACTCCCCGTGAAAGCAGATTGTCAGGATGCTTCAACAAAAGTAAATACGTGTTTTATTTTTAATCAAAGTGCTGCTCATAGATTTAAAATAGAATATGATCCGTAACAATACTAAGTTTTACGACATTTGTTATTAATTTATTTCTACCATTTTCGGTTAATTCAAGTACCGTTTATTATTACGGTTTGAGGCTACCTCGAACGCCACGCTCCTCGTAGTAGCGGCCATCGGCGATAGGCCTAACCAGAATACCGTAACGCGCATCGGCGGAAAGGTGACTTCAGTTACTATGGTAACCAAAGATTGAAGACACATCGTTGAGACGTGAAATATTGTGTCATTTGACTATCAGGTACGTTGCATACGTATAGAAATTGGTTTAGACCTACAAAATGCAGTTCTTTCGTACTAAATTCATGCAGCGTAAGCCACGATACAAGACGAGTCGAACGTTAATTAAAGATGAAGGGATGACGCCGACGGTTTAATCTGATAAAATACCGTGTGGTCGTTTAACCGGTGTTAAGGAGGCGTGATTGGCTGGTGGATGCCTTTTTTTGGCTTCCTATTGGTTAACGGTCGTTATAAATTTATGAAGGTATATTCTCTTCTGAAAACAAAACTTGTTAAGATATCCACCAAGCCCTTCGGCCGTTTGAAGTTGTGATATCAGACTCCAAGCTTTTTTCCCAAGTTAATCTCACCGACTAAGACTTCCAAAGTTAAATGACGTACAGTTCCAGTAAAAAAAAAACGCCTTCGTTACACAGAAGAAGTTGCGGATTAATGTATGTGACTCTGAACGAAAATGTTGATATCTCAAAAACTACTGGACAGAATTCAATGAAACAAAAACTGGGTTGCTTATTATGCCATCAGATATGTTAATATACGTATTACATGTAATGGTAAGTAGCCAAATATAATTGGCCGAGCGAGCAGCACGAGTTGATAACTAATAATATGTCTCATAAATTGCTGGATAGAATTGAATAAAACAAAAAATGGAGGAATTGTTATGATATATGCTATATTTCTATACGTTTGACATGCAATATTCAGCAGAAAAATGTAATATGCAATTCAGTCTTTGTTTCATGAAAACCGTCCAATAGTTTTCAAGATCACTGAATTTCTCCATGGTTGTTATTACGACGCTCGATATAACGAAAAAGGGCGATTTTTTGACCGGAACTGTACTTGAAAACTATGCTTTAAGCAACTATGAGATTTGTCATTAACCCTTTGAACTATTACTCGGCAGGATCAACTTGACAAAAGAGCTTCGCGCTTAATATCACGACTTCAAATGGCTGGAGAGTTTTTTGGGTATCTTAACAAGATTGTTTTCGGGAGATATGTTATACTGCAAAGGTAACATTTGGATAACTCTACGAGAAACCCGGCCTTTTAAATTAATCTACTAATATCCCTGAATCTGTGACTCCTACTCTTCTTGTACCATGTACTAATAACAACGGAAATAATTGTATAAGCATAATGCATATCAAACTTTAAAAAAGCCATTGCGCAAAATGGATATAATTAACCCTTGGGCTGTGTTTTGGTACCCATAGCTGCATATGTTTAATAAAATAAGATGGGAACAACATGATTACCCGGTTTTGCGATTGAGAGCCAAACTAATAAAACAATTTGGTAACAATCCCAAGGAAGAACTATGTCTTTGCTAACCTGAATAGTGTGCTATGTGTTAAAACAGTTAGGTTCTGAGTGCCGAAACGCTGCTTTTTCTCTAATTTCCTTGATGACTTTTTTATAGTATTAATCGAAGAGCGCATCTAAGAAAGTACATTTAAAATACGCAACACATGTTTTCGAAGAGGAAAACAACTTCTATTAAATTACATTTGATTTTGGACGAATTGAATATAGGTTACAACCCCCCTTCATTGTCTCTCAAATGCAACCATTTAACTGTCTTTCTACCCATAAATTACCTTCAAAAGCTGCAACACATAAATTTTATGAAGAAATTAAAGGAATTTTCTCTTTTAGTACTTCCCATAGTTCATTCCGATTATTCTGTAAAAATGAATCTCGCTTACATTTTTTTTTCAGATATTTGTCGGGATTTTTCGGACAAATATGCCTGCAAAGTGGAGGTGGAAGGAAACAATTGCACATTAATTGGTCGAGATACTCATCGATGCACGTGCAACGCACCTGGTTACAAATCAGTGAAAATGCACGAAGAATCTAGTAACAATGAATGTTGGCGTGAGTTATTTCCTTACATTGTAAATATATAGCTAATTACTTTGAAGTAATTGCTTCTTTAACTGTTTATTTGTTTGACTGTGTCATGCTGCTTCGTAAAACTTTAAAAATACAGGCGCATTGTATTTAATATTGATCCATAATATAAAAAATAATTATATTAAAGTTGTGTTGGTCATAAACATTAAAACATAAAGCAGAGAGGTAATAATAATAATAATAATAATAATAATAATAAATTGAATTTGGTCCCCCACCAAAAAATGGCGACCAGAAAACGGAAGGGTTGCCCACTTACACCGCCCCTAAGTAAGGAAAAAAAATATTGATAGGTTCGCTTAAGAAGTAATGGGAGATCGCGGTCATGTAGGGCACGATTAAAGGCCGACAGATTGAGGGAGCGTACATCGTTCTCTGACAAAGCATTCCATGGAGATATAGCGCGAAGTGCAAAGAAACTCAAGCGACAGTCAAGCGACAAAAACAATAACAACTTATACTTCTGGACTTCTAGCCACAGATCCATTATTCAAAATGATTCGGATCTAAATGTGGTTTACCTACTGACACAAGTCCAAACAGAAAAATAAAAAAAAAAACAGAAAAAGCAAGAAAAATGTACTTTTCATTAAAAAAAGCTAAGTGTTTCAACAATTACACGGTGGTATTAGCTGGTCTTTGCAGTGATTTAGTCAAGTTGTGTGTGTTTAAGGTTGTTAAGAAGGGGGATGGAACTCAGCAATACTGCCTCTTCAAACATAAGTTTAATGCCTGTGCAAACCTCACGGCAAAAAAATGTCTGGCTACAAAAACGAGCCGAAAGGGAGGGACAACCTGTATCATGGTATGTTCACTTGTCATTTCAAAACGTGGCAAGTCCTGAGAGAAAAAGCCATGAACTTACATGAACATTAAAATTAGGTTGGTCTTCTATCTCCTTAACTCTAACAACTCTAGTCCAATCTCACACTAGCTAGTACTGTAGGACACATCACTCGATCCGGGAAGACTCTTACAAACCAGTGCTGTACAGCCTTAATCCAATCAACGCACTTTAGACGTGAGGGAGACCAAATGAGACTAGTATATTCTATCTATGACCTAATGAACAAAATAGAAGGATTCATGTTAGTTTTAGCGTTTAGCAACACTTTAAAATTAACGCAACGATATACCATTGAATCCATAGGAAAGTTATAGCATTTATTTTACTAGAATGGAAGGTTGATTTACTTGATACCCAGACAATCAGGTCCCTGACTGTAATCGCTTTTGGAATATTAGACTGTTCACTTTGTAGTATGGGGCAAAGTTACTAAATCCCAAATGGATAGTTCTGACGTTAAGTTGTTGAAATTGCAGTTCCTTTTTAGTAAGAAAATTTGAAACTGTTATTCTTCACAAAAATGCAAGAAAGTGCAAATGGCAGAACCAAGTTTAAGACAACGGCCATGTTGCGTTGGTCAGTATTACGTTTATTGTAAGAAAGATCACGCAAATAGATGAAAAATCAACTGCCGCAAAACGGCACCCTGAGAGCATGACCATGCCATTTTCGTACAAAGATAAATTGGAATTTTCAAAAAAACGGGTTATGCAGTCCCACTTATCCCAGTTCAAGGAAGAAGCCAGAAGGATGGTAAAATTCAGGGTTTATCCATGGTTTATTCAGGGTCTGTCCTTATGAAGATGTAGTTAGTGTTTCAAGGATGATCTGGGTTAGTCTGTAGCAGAGTGGCAAACTACCAGAAGTTGCTGGTTAGGGACTAGTTCCCAGAGTGAACCCTGAAGGGTCTACAGGGAATTGTATACTCAGAGCAGCAGCCAGCTTCTACAACAGGTGGAGCAAAGTGCTTCTTGTAGTATTCCTGGTATCCTATCAACTCCTCTGCTACCTCTAGTGACAAGCAAGGCCTGAACCACCTTGACTACTATTCTTCAAGGGCATGACCTCACATGAAAGTATATAGCATGACTGATATACAATGTTAATAATAAAGAATACATAGAATACATAATGCAGAGGCATATCATCAGAGGAGTTGGGCCAATTAAGGTCCTAGCTTAAGGCACAAGGTGAAATATGGAAGAGAATGAGAACTGTCGTTGCACCACTGCAATTCGTCATAAAATTTATTCTTCTCATCGTTTGTAATACTGTGTATAATAATTTTAAACGAACTACTGAGCTAAAGACCTATATGAAATAAAAATAGATTATACCTGTGGGAACTCTAATGTGATAGGCTTTAGTCCAACAAACCAACCCACAATAAATGGGAGGGTTATGAATCGAGATGTCATGAAACAATATTGGTCTGAATTTACCTGATAAGTTCCTTCGATTCAAGGCATCATCTAACAAGAATGATCAATCCATGGGCATTCAATTTGTTCGGACAGTGGCCGATAACTCAAGAATTTTATTGAAGAGGTTGTTGGGGAAAACCATTAGGCCATGCTAGAATACCATCACACAACTAGTTTCCGATGAATGGGTTCGTTGTCAGTAATTATTTAATAAACATGAGATTTGTTAAATCTTATCACACTTTAGACATACCAATGTATTAAATCAGATTTTGGGACGTAGAAAATAAGCCTCTTCAAATAGGTTTTCTCGTAACAAAACTGCTAATTGCTTTCTTTTACTTTCGTATATATAGGAGTTGAATGCACAAGTTATGAAGAAGATGAATGCTTAACCAAAGTTGAAGGCAATAACTGTGAAGTAACATCTGATGTTTATAAATGTACATGTAATGCATCAGGATATGAGGTCGAGACTCCTAAGAAACAACGATGCATCAAACTGAAGACTTTAACATCGGAATAAGACACTTCAACGTTAATCATACAGGATATTCTCATTGCCATAAAGTTTTGGTAGCAGACGACTCAGAAAAATAAACCATTCAAAATCACCGGAATTGTTTATTAATTTATTATTTCTATTTAACTGGATGACAGTGTTTAACCTGAAATGTTAGGCTCAAAAAGGTATGCGTTGTTGTAATGAGATTTGGATTGTTTCCTCATTGAAATTGTTGTAAAATCAAAGAAGGCATTTAACCTAGTTTGGTTTCGTGGTCGTGGAAAGTAAAAACAAAACAAGGCATTTAATAGGAACAAGAACAATAACAAGGCATGTATTACTGAATAGTAGACCTTTAGTGTCGTTGAATTTAATTACATCACCCAGTCGCACTAAACGAAACACGTTTCTAACCATGCCAGATCAGGTGACTCCGTATTAGGTGATATTAATTTAATATATATATATGTTATTGAACCGGTGCCCATCCGTGTGCCTAGTGATGGGTGACGCCCAATGATAAACGTAGTGTCCTAAGTATTCTAAATGCTTTTGAATTCACAATTGGTATTCGGTATAAACTGTTCATCCTAAAACAATCTAGTGAAAGAGAAGCCACTAAGTTTCCAAAGGCTTTTGAAAGTAGTGATATCATTCAACCAGGAAAAGGCCGCCAAGGTTAACCCTATTAACCAACAAAGTTGGTTCTATCTGCAAGTATATATGAAGGATGGCATAAATGTCATTGTCGGAGCCAGAGGATTGTGTTATTCTATGTCCAACATGTTTCTGCAGTTTAAGAAATTAGTAAAACAAAGAAATTAAGGAGGTTAACACATCAAGTTTTGTGGTTAAAAGTGCTAACCTTGACGGGATTTCTTGGTTCCATGATATCACTTATTTCAAAGGCTGACCCTTTTGAACACCCAGTGACTTCTCTTACACCAGTTGACGTTATGGGTGAGCATCACAGGTTTAATAGGAATTAGATTACACAAATTATGAAGCCTGCTCTCATTTACACTTTCAGTGGGAGACTGTTGATATACCCTATATATTAAATGTTGTTAAGAAGATACGTTAGATGAAGTGAATTCGCTTTGGTGGCTTTAATAACTTTCAAACGACTTTTTTAGGTCGTGTATTCCTTCTTCAATTCGATCATTCTGAACTTTCAAGTATAATATAGTTTGTTTTGCAGCACGGTAAAACAGTGCGCCCTGCCCATTGAAAAATTGCCAGTGAAACTGACCAACGTACCCTCTAACAAATCCATTAAAAGTTTAGCATAGCAATCAAGTATGAAGTGAAAAGAAACGTGACATAATTTGACCTACCCGTGTTAAGACCATTTCTTTAAAAAAAATTACATTTTTTCCTCCCAGGGATGACGTGATGCATCTGTAGGCAGCATTGTAAAAACATTAGTTTTGCTATTCCAGCAAAGTTCCAGATTTCTGGAATGATCTGACAAATTTTCCTATGCATGTTAACCCAGCCCTACAGGGCCTAGATACCAAATTTGCTTTCAAAATATTGAAGTATGACGGATATATTAACCATCAAAATTTTCGCTTCAATACGGGAGACCTTACAGTCTCTGTACCGCAGTTCTAATGAAAGACCCCAACTCATACTTAGCCGCAAAGGGTTCAAAGAGACACAGCAAAGTCGTCTCTGACAGACGTGGTACCCGACAAATGCAATAAAACACACTTGATTTTAAATTTTCAGCCTGTTTATTTCGGCCTTGATCACAAACAAGGAAAAAAAATGAACATCATTGACACCATACTCAAGATTGCAGCCCCCTGTTTTTAACTTGAGCTTTCGCTCACTTTTTCATTTTTTTCCCTGTTTGTGATCAAGGCCGAAATAAACCGGCTGAAAATTTAAAACCAAATGTGTTTTCTTGCATTTGTGGGGTACCACGTCTGTCAGAGACGACTTTGCTGTGTTCCTCCCCGACCCAGAAATTAATTTCGTTCTAGGGTTCAAAGGGTTTAACGAGCGTTAACCACTCCTGGTTATCTGCCCGAAGCACTAAGGCCCTATGTCTGCAACAGCCAGATTCCCAGGTGGTCACCCACCCAAGTATCAATCCAGCCCAATGCTGCTTAATTTCGGCTGCATAGTTAGCCACCGGTTTGCAACAACAATGTATTATGCAAATTACGTACTGCAACAATAAGCGTATAACACTGTAGCATGTCATTGGACGACTATACAAACAACTGTTATAACAATAAATTTTTTATTTTTTATTTATTTGATAGGACATAATCTGTCGCTGTTGTTTAAAATAGGAATGGGACAATACTCAACACAAAAGAAAAATTGAGGAAAAAAGCAATGAAACATAACAATAAATAAACTTACACAAGCATTTAATCTTACGAAATATATAAAGAAGTGTATTTAAACAGGTATAAATACGGAAATACGCATGAAAAATGTACAAAAAATCATGCAAAGGCAAAAGCACCGTAAACAGCAGATGGTACACGCAAATGCATTATATTTGATAAGGTATTTAAGATCCGAATTAATGCAGTACAAGTTTAATTTGTTCTTAATGCTGAATACAGTATTAAGACATACTACCCATCCGTGGAGTCTTTTCCATGTGTTTACAAGATGGCGAGAGAAAAAAAGAGTTTCCAACCACGTTATAGTGAGGCTTACATCATTTTTATTTAAATAACGATCCCCGTGTACCATATGAGTTTGTACAGAGTTCAAAAAAAGAGTTGGGCAGTTTTGGTAGAAACCATGCAAGATTTTGTACATAAGAATAAGGCCACCACTTGTTGGCGTCAGTGCATTGAGAGAGATTCAGGCACGTGAGGCGATCACCGTAACCAAATTTGTATAGCCGTCGAATTTTCTTTGCAAATGCCCTTTTCACGTTTTCAGTAGCTTTTCTATCTTTACAAAATATGAATTTCCAGAACGGGACCCATGACTTCAAAATAGGCCTATCAAGTGATTTAAAAGAGTCAGCATTAACAGGGAATTTCAGGGACACATCCCTCTAGTTGCAGTCTATAGTTTAGAAAAAGGCATTTCCCCGTTGAATTCTTTACCTCTTTAATAAAATTTGGATTTGACAACTTTCTGTAGCAAGCCGACGAACTGCATGGTGTCCTTATAACATATGAGAATTAATATGGGCGACGGAACCTTAGGCACCGTGCTAGCTAGTTAAGTAGTTAGTTAGTTCAACAATTAGCTAGTTAGTCACTTATAGTTCGTAACACAAAAACAACCATATTGGGGCACTTTTTCTCCATAAAGGTCACATGTCCACACTTTAATTTGGAGATTTTCTGTGTTAATTGAGCCTACACATCTTATTGAAATGATTTGCAAAGATTTCTTCCACGTGTGGAATTTTCTCATGTAGGCTGAGATCAGCAAAACTCTTGTTACAGTTAAAAAACAATCTGCCAGTAAGCCGTCGTTTTAATTTGATTTGATATATTACACCAAGCCTCGGCCCGTATAGTAGCCACACGCTCGGATACAGAGAATAAAATCACCATCAAGCCGTTTTACAACACACAACAACAATATGTCTGGCAACAATTCACTACGTAACAATTAATAAGTCATCTAATTAGCATCGACATACCAGCGTGCAGCTATAATAGTTAAAATCGTCGTAGCATTTCGATTGTGCCGGGCTCATGACAGGCTGACATAACAGAGTTGTCCATGGGTCCTTTCTATTGACTTAACCTTTTTTGAACTTCGTCCTATAGGGCTACCTGTGGGCATTCCTTAAATTACTTTCTAAAATTTCAGCTAAGGCTCGTTTCACCAACGATGTTGATGTTTTTTTTGCCACTTGTGGACATCAAAGGAGAATTTGGGAATATTATAGCCAGGGAGTAATTCTCAATCGAAGACGTCGAACGTTAAACCAATGAGAAAACTGTAGTAAGCACTTCTGGTGGAGGATCCACCTTATTCATAAGGGTAGCATGTCTATAAATATAGTACTAGATGAGTCGCTAGCTACCACTAGTCCCTTTGCTCAAGGAGATTTCTTTTGCGAGTCATATGCTACTGGCAGAATATTTCACGCCAAAACGAGATCACTCAATTAATCAGGCAATAATGATTATTGTAGTGTACGTTTTTCGTTAGTTTCAGTTCATAAGTAACCTATAACTTGTGCCTACACTATTTCTCTTTATTGTGTTAGTAAGTCTTGTTACTGGATTTGCAACCTGATCCCTGATGTGAACAGATTATTTTTTTAGTTAAATAAATTGTGATGCGTAACACCAGAAACCGCCCGTCGCCTAATTGTGTTAGTACGACCAAACCTCCCATACATAGGTTTTCTTGTTTCACTTATTTTAAGAAATTACTTTACGTCCTCCTTTATGTGCTTTAGCGTTTTTGTGCATTATATCAGTTCTCCCCATCCCCATTGGCGAAATGGTTGTAAAACATCAAAAGACAACGATGCGTCATTAAACAAATATTAACTCAAAGGTTTGTTGACAGAGTTAACTAACCATTTCGCAGTTTTATTGCAAGTCAGGCCTACACACAGCACGAAAGTGTACCCATAAGCCATTGATGCTTACCACAAGTAGGCTGGACTACTGTTGAGGCGAGCACCAGTTAAGAATATAAAGTCCACACTGTTGATCGAATAACGATGTTTTAAAGACGCAAACGTGGAAAAATTTCTGACACTTTTTCTGTTATCAAAATATTTTGGTTAAGTTGGCCTAATTTCAGGTTTAGCATTTAATGTTTTTGTACCTTTACACAATTTCAGTTAAACTGAGGGAGCTTCCACCCCCCCCCCCCCATATAGCCGGTTTGATAGAGCCTTGTTGTAATTTTCCGTTTGTATGAAAATACTGTGATTTCCCGCTAGCAGTCGCCCAATCTTTCATTAGATTTAGTTAGAGCAAGATTAAGAAACGTAGAGGCCAAGATCCCATTTGCATGAAAATATTGTGTATGAAAAAATACGCGACGTCATCATTATTGTGTATCTTTTTTGAAAAGACAGTTCGAATCATTACTTATACAGACAATTCCATCGGAGAGACATACAAACAAACAAAGAATTAAGATTACCGAGATTCCCACTGCGGACTTCAATATTATAGGGATTATCGACATTCCCACTGCGCACATCAATGATAAAGATTATCGAGATTCCCTCTGCGTAAACACACGCACACAAACAAAAAACAAATAAACAAATATTACGATCTTAGTTATGTAGATTAACGTCCAAATGGGTAGTTTGAATTGAAATATCCAAAATGTTACTCCATCGGTGAACTCCACATGCCTCAATCTTGAATGACGGACATTTGGATTACGAGCCATGATGCTACCGAAAACACTACTGGAGCACTTGGCGCCTACGTTTGGGTATGGAAAGACACGGGTATTGCTCTTTTACATGTATGGGTACGGGAAAACGCAGGTAACGCCCTTGTGAGTATTTGGGTGTGGAAAGAAGAGATTATTCCCTCTTGAATGTTTGGGTGTGGGAAAAAAAGATTATCCCCTTTTGAATGTCTGGGTTTGGAAAAACATGGGTAATGCCTTTTGAATATTTGGTTTTCAGAAGGTCATTACCCGTGTTTTTCCACACTCATATTCACAAAAGAACAGTGCCCACGTTTGTCCACACCAAAATATCCAAAGAGCATTACTTTTGTTTTTCCTTAAAGTTTTGTTACTATACAAATCAGAAAGATAAACCATTCAAAATCACGAGTAATGTTTTATTTATTCAATATTTGTATCTAACTGAACAGTCTTGTGCTGTTGAAATTGGATTGTATGTTTTCGCATTGGAATTGTAAAATTAAAGAAGAAGACAGTTAATAACAGGGAACTGCATCGTAAATATTCTGCAAGGGTGAACTTAATTAAATGATAATATATTCAATTTCCTGTCACAATAAACTCGTTTCTAAGATGTATTTTTCTATGCTCGTGGTCAGTTTTTCGTGAAATTCATTCACTATATTTATGAATCTTAGTAAACACAGAGTTTTGCATAATTATGTTTTTTACTTTTAGACGTTGTGTGTTTGTATCCCTGCAGCCAAATTTTCCTTGGATTCCTGTGCGTTTCTTTCCCTCGCAGTGCTACGGCAGCTCACTAAAAGTATGTTTGTTTTCCCTGCAATATGTAGTGCTGCATGTAGAAGATATATCCCCTTTCCTAGTTTCGTTCAGTGCTAAAAGCAGCCATGCAGCAACAAAAAAATGCTAGCTCTGCTGCAGAAACAAGCCGGCTGCTTCTCATCAATAAGAATTGGATCATCGACAGCAAATGTGGCCGTGTTAAAAAAAAAATAATAAGTTTGTTGCAAATCCAACCAGAATGGCAAGAACCTGGTGGTCATTGACTGCCATCCGTAGTTAAAACAAAAAAAATAAATAATAGGAGTTGAACACTTTAAAACTTTAAAATGAAGATGATAGCCCTGGTGTTGAGGAACGATAGATGGTATTTGGTTGGGGTCACGTATGCCTTACCACCTGGGTTAGACCTACCAGGGACACAATTGTCCCCGTTGGTATCGATAAACGTGAGGGACAAGTGAGGGGTAAAGCCATATCATTGTCAATATGTCTAAAATTGGAAAAAAAATGCATCACAGTTTAAAGCTTGGCCTAAACCAATTGTTAATCTTATAATAATAACAACATCTATTGGCTCGTATCAGGGCAGAAGAGAAAAGCAAGGGTTCGTTGGAGACTGCTTACAGCAAACCCGAAATTAAAAAGTCAGGATGAGAGTGGAGATTTTTAATGGTGAGGATGAAGGTGGTCGTTTAAGGAAAAGCTTTGGAATGTTCGGGGCGAAGGAGGAAGTGGCTGAGATTGCAATCAGTTTGTTTATTTTAGAATGAAAGAAGTAATGGCGCAGAGACGGTCTCGTCACAAAGGGAATTCCATCTTAAGACAATTTTCCTTGGTCTTAGCACGAGAACTCAGCTCAAAATACGGAAGGTCGATAGGGAACATAGAGTGCAAAATCTTGTAAGGGGGGGGGGGGGAGATGAGGCTTAATGGCGCGTAGGGATAGTCCGATATTGATATCGGTATCGGTATTATCTGTATTTATCGGTATTTTTGCCATATCGGTATCGGACCACTATAAGGCTTCCGATACAGATATTTGTTATGCCAAGAAATGCAACCGTCTTCCCTGCAAAACTGACACCAAGTGCAGCAAAAGCAAAGCCATTTGCTCAGTTTGGAATGAAAATGTGGCACTTGTTGGTTCTTGCTGCTGTAAGTTTTACAACAACCAACTGAAATCTAAGAAAATGAATGTACTGAAGCCATAAGTAAGAATAAGAGTAAAAATGCTGTTATTGCTGCACAGAACTTATTGGATAATCTCAACAGTTGAAACCCAAGCAAAACCAGAAACCGAAGTTGCATTGTTTGTACAAAATATAAACTTTTAGTCTTGATTTGTTGTTATTATCGGTATCGACATCTGTATCGGTATCGTATCGTATCGGATCGGATCGGTTTACCTTTCATCGGTATCGTATCGTATCGGTAAAAAGTCATATCGGCCGATCCCTAATGGCGCGTCGACAGCTTGGTCATTAGCGCCAACCTCAGTCACAGTGCAGTGGTCCGGGTTGCCACTGCACCACACATTACAGAGATATTATTCAAACCCCTAATCTAAATCTTGTCATACATCTGTACCTCCTGCAAAAATTGAAAAACACCGGACAGGAGGACAGACTTATCGCCCAATTGACGCACAATGTCATGCAGAAGATGGAAACGACGACGAAAACCATCAAGATGGCAACAATCAACAAGGAAGTGCCGGACCGTAAGTGTTCGCCGACACCAATAACATTCAGGAGGGCCAACCCCCCCGCAAAAGGAAACAGTGAGTAAGTCGAGTGTGACCAATGCGCAAACGCGCCAACACCACCTCCTCTTGTAAGGCAATAAAAGGTCCGCCTTAAGGCGTCGGCACGCAAGGGTATCCAATTTGAGAATTTTAAGACGCTTCCATGTTGTGCACGCTCGGGAGTGATTTGGTATACTTCATTTGCACTGACTCAATCCTGTTAATACCCTTGAGGAGATGAGGAGACCAAACCTGGCTATAGCGTACTCAAGTAATGGACGGATTTAACTGAAACCGCCAAGTTGCAGGAAGGTAGAGTTTTAAATACACAACCATATAGTTCCATTGATTTATTTCGATTGATAATAAACTTTAACAATAACGTATTTTCAGCGAGTTGAAAGATTGCGGCACCACACGGAGATGGCAGCAGCCATTTTTTAGCGGTTCGTTTGATAGCTCTTTCCGTACTAATCCGCCAGGGGTCTTTTTTTTTGTCGTCTAGTACTAGTGACGTTTGTGTGACATAGACATTTAGCAACCTTCTGCAGCTGCCGCACTGCTGCAAGTAAAAGAAACTCATGGTTCCTACAACACATTAGGCCTATAAACTTCGCTTCTCCTTAGTTTTTTTTTTTCAATCTCTGGCTGGATGTAATGTTACAACACACAAAAGTATGAAGTCTCCTTTAAGTTTACAATAATACACATAAAAATATGGAAAAACATTATTCCAAATAATACCACCAGTATTTATGGATTTTAGAATATAAACAGAATATGCAGTTACAGAAAAGGAACCCTTCAAACGCTGATAATACATCTGGACATGACAGAAAACAATAATTTTTAGGTCAGTATTATGTACACACGGTTGAGCTGAGGTGCAAGGCTAAAAAATAAACAAGTTGATCATTGACGATATCCAAAACACAGAAAGGTGAGCGAAACCAGTAAGTTTTCCATATTCCAAGTGGTAATACATCAAAGCCAAAATGACTGCCATCATGTTCGGGGCCCACCATGATCACTAACCTGAATCTTAAATTCCATCTACCAATGGAAGCAGAAGGGCGGACACGAACATTAGGCTAATGTAAACTATTTTCATCAAATCAGACAACGACAGATGATGAATGTAGATTTAAAAAAGTCAAGGAATGGTTTTTAGATTGATGACAGTATATGACTAACCATTCATTGCTGGGAAATTCATCGCAGGGATAGGAAAACGTCCATTACTAGATCCCTGTCCTCCTTTGCCAGTGGATGAGCATCAAGATCAGTAATTGCAGTACTGCAATACTCTGGCGATGTACTGGTTCGCCAGTTCAAATCCCAGTCAAATAACTCGAGTGACACGTAAGTGCATAAATGTGGCTTACTATATTTGCGTTATATCTGTGTATGATTGTCTCCTCTGGCTTATTTCCAATTTACTGTTATTGTGTAGAGTCTGTCAGTGCTTGCTATCCAACTAAAAGCATGAAACCGCATAATAGCAGCCTATTTCCTTCTACATTCAATGAGCCACCTGTATGACCTCGAACCACGGAGGGCGGCACTGTTCCTGGAGACCTACCCAGTTTTCTACCAGCTGGGAGAAAGCTTGACGCACTGCGGGAACTGCAGTTTTCTTTAGTTTAAAATTAGACGTGCTTCTGTGTTCCTTAAAATAAAACAAAAACCTTCAGTAAGGCTCAGTAAATGATCAAATTACAGAAATATAAAAAATTCGTTATAAAATAAATGCTAAAATGTTATGAAAGGAGTTTTAAAGTCAAAGTTGGTTTTACGTGAGCAGCAACGCTACTTTATCTTGACATACAGGGTGATTCAGAAAGGATGGACCAGTGCCTACCGTTTCTCCCCATGTGCACGATCGAAATGACATTACGTGGATGTGTAGTATGGTGAAGGGGCCATCTGCACATGTGATCATGGCTGACCTTGCACCATACGTTCAAGGTCATCACGGCACTAACTTCTACACCGTACTTCCTACGCTACCAGTGTAAATTGGAAAGTTGTAGAGAATCATATGACGTGACTAACTGCGAAAAAAGAATTTAAATTTGAAAAGAATGTAAATCTGAATTTTAAACTTTAAATCAGAACTTACAACATAATTTAAAGTAAACAGAATGTAAAACAGAATGGAAGTCGATGCATAAATACCAAAGAATACATGTGAAAGAACGACACAGCAAACAACCATGCTGCGTATGTATCAAGTATCATTGCCCTTGAACAACTGTTTCAATGCCAGGTTGTCAGTTACACTCCACGTTCGTAGAACCATGTCGCATTCGGGGTGTTGCTACAAATATTCGAAGTGGCACCCGTCAACATCAATGCAAAGTTCAAGCCGTTGCAGAAGTTCTGTGCGGACAGAGGAAAAATGGCAGGGGCCACCGTGGCGCATGCATTGCGAATGCAGTCCTGCAGATCATTGATGTCCTGTGGTGGCATTTGGTGGACCCGCGTCTTGATGTGACCCCAATGGAAGTAGGCCAAAGAAGTTAAATCCGATAAGCGAGGTGGTTGCACGCACAATTTTACCAAAATAGGGAGGTACTCATCTTGCTGCAGCCACACAGCTACGTATTCCACAAGCGGTAGATCTGCCATAAAGTTCACTACTACCTGCTGTAGTATCATATCCAAATAACGCTAAGCGGTAAGCACATCTTGGTAGAATCTGGCCCTACAACTGTGTTGTTGTACAGTCCACACCACACATTGACACTCCATCGTTCCTGATGACGTGTCTTCCGCATCCAGTGTGGGTTGATGGGTGACCAATAGTGTGCGTTGGGAATGTCATCACACCATCACGGGAAAACTTCGTCTCGTCTGTGAAGAGGACGGACTAAAGGAAGTCTGGATTGTCCTCAATCTGCAGTAATATCCAGGTGCAGATCTCCACCCTGCATTCGTAATCCCCCGGTGACAATCCTGGTGTAGGTGTACATGGTAGGCGTGGTCATGACAGCTCTTCAGAAAACGAACAAGTGACGGTTGTGAGATACCAGCCTGTTGGGCTACATGGCCCAATCCTAAAAGTTCGTTGGAAGCGCTGCACAGTGGGCAGTATGACTTTGTGCGAGGGTGTGTGATGCGGAAATCGACGGCGAAATTCCCGAGCAGCTTCTCTAGCCCGTCTACCACATTCTCCCTAAATCACAACCATCTGAAAGTACTCCTCCACAGTGTATGTTGGCATTGCAATTGGAAAAGGTTTACATACAGAATTGTACGTAGGGGGCATGTGATAGCATGGATACATTCCCTACGCTGTCTGAAGTACACTTTCTGTGAATGTCATCATCAGTACCTGGGATTTGCATGCTGAGGGACCTTCCGTTCGTAAGATGTTAACATTCCTTTGTCGGGGTTTGTTTTGGTTGTAGCCTTTACAATCTGTTCACTTTAAATTCTGTTGTAAGTTCTGATTTAAAGTTTAAAGTCTGTTTTATATTTTGTTTAGATTTAAATTCTTTTTTCGTAGTTAATGATTCTCTACAACTTTCCAATTTACACGTAGCGTAGGAAGTACTGTGTAGTAGTTAGTGTCGTGATGACCTTGAACGGATGGTGCAAGGTCAGCTATGATCACAAGTGCAGATGCCCCCCCCCCCCCCTCACCATACTACACATCGTGTTATTTCGATTGTGCACATGGGGGAGAAACATTGGGCACTGGTCCATCCTTTCAGAATCACTCTGTATAAGGAGAACAAGCATAATAGGTAAAATGAGGACAAGCATAATAGAAAGGTCAGGATTTTGCTCAGTTTTCAAAGAGGGAGAAAAGTGGTCGTTTGGTTAATCAAAAGAGTGGAAAAAAATCAAAACAATGAATACAAACTTTTAGTTTAATATACACTGAAGTCCACAAAATATCCAGAAATAAAATAACTGGTGGGACGTAGGGTTATTTGCGTTTTAAGCTTCCATCCCCAAGAAAAAAACGTGTGATATCACATGCAGTTTTCATAATTTGTGTCGTGTGTTTTTGCTTTGCTATGCATTTTACGATATTTCTGTGTTTTGTCTCTTCAATCATTTTTATTTTGGTTTTATTCCTCTTTGTTTTTTTATTGGTTTTAAACCTCTCGTTTGGCTATAACCAATAAATTCACTTTTTAGTGAGTTTCAGAGCTTACACAAATTAATTTTAATTATCAGTGTGACAATTTTACATCATTTATGTTTACATTGCCATTTTTAATAACGAAATAGTTTTTCAATGCCTATCGTTGAAACATGAAACCTCGATGCCATACTACAATAAGGTAGAGGAATGATAGATGCATTATGTCGAAATGTTCTGCACATCATTGATAGTCCTACAATAAAAGGAAGAACTTTAAAATTTCATATTTCAATTAATTTAATGGAAGCAAGGGATGTTAATTTAAAGAATGAAGGTTATAAAATATAAACATGACTTAAGTGTGTCACATATTTAGCTGCATATAATAATTAGGCATAGAAAAAGGCAAAATAAACGGACAAAAACTCTGAAACTTACATGATCATTCAGTTAGTTTCTTTAACAATTGTACAGATTTTAACTATAAAAACAATCTTATTCCTTAGTGTTATGTTTAGTACTTCTTAAAAAGCAATTTAATTCTGCAAAAAAGCTGTTTCGAAATACACAACTTAAAGTGATTAAAAGAAATCTCATCTTGCCCTGCAAAATTATTTATACTCTTTGGGTTTCTGCTAAATAATTACAACACTCCAGTGATTCGTTGTTTGACTAATGGTACTAGTGCATAACGCTTCTCATTCGAATTGAGCATTGCCAATTTCGGACTTGCTAATTGTTTGCGATGCGAAAACGGTTAGTCTATATTCTTTTGAAGGCATGGTTTGCAAAAGTGCCATACTTAGGCCAACTGGCGAAACGTCACAAACCGGTTTCATTGAATCATAATGGACAAGAATACTGCTTTTCGAAAATTCTCCCTTAGCTTTAGACACAGCCTTAGGGCACTCAGCAATCTGTTCATGGATTCTTAGGGCTCAATTTCTTATTTAAAGGACTTGAGATCGATGCCAAATGCGGCATGATCTTAGAATATTGATTTAAGAAACCAAGGAAAGGCATCAGTTAAATCAACGACAGAAAACTTGTTGTAACCCACTAAATCACTTAACTAACTCAGCCATCCTAGGTGCTGGAAAATATTCGATCTCAGATTCAGGGTCTATAACTACTCTAACTTCCACGGTGGACTTCCACAACGGGTACAGCCTAAGAACTAAATCAACAGGTTTAAGAATTCTCTTCCACACTAGACGATAAAGTCTCAACCTTGCCTATCATTGTTGAGCACCAAAGCAAAACTCTCTAAAACTTCACTCCTGATTGATAAATTGCACGAATTCAGTGAATAATAATAAATAGTAATATTATTTTAAAATAATATGATATTATATGTATACATAAATATAATATAATATTTCTAATAATGTTATTAAATATAAAATAAAATAAATAATAATAATAATAAATTTCACGACTTCGAGTGAGAACAATTATTGTGCTAATCCTGAAGTGAACGGTAGTCACGTTCTTAAAAATCACGTGGTCTTATTCTTTCTACAGACTATGAATAACCAAAACGTATGCGAAGTCTTCTACACAATTAACAAAAGTAACAAATTCTTTTTACTTCTGTAACGATTGTAGATGCTGTGTTAGGCTGGGGTGGCAATATAACTAACATGTTTCCACATTCACTTTGAATTCATCCGACACACGATATCGATCTACATTGGCCTACAGTCACGTTATAAAGACTAAAATGCCTTGTGATTGAGATGTCCTATACACACGCTGCTTTGCAGCTAAGATGCCTAGTCTGTCAGATTTGAACAGCTAATATTACTAGGAAACTGGCTTTGGGCCTATTGTAGGCAGAGCGAACAGATCTTCATTTCAAACTTATATTTAGTTTTTATTTTAATGACGATACCACATTTGCTAATGCTCCTTAAAAATCTGAGTGCAATACTCACTGGGCTAAGTTGGCCTCTTTGCCTTTTGGTGTGTCGTACTGCTTCTCTTTGCTGGCCTTTTTCATAATTTAGCTTTTTTTTTAATATAGGCCTATGCTACGTGTCAAATTTCTGTTAACAAGCTTTCGTTTGTTACACCATTTACTTTATATTTAGCTATTTAAATATAAAAAAAATATTAATAGTAAGGCATTTAACTGCAAGCCAAACAATCAACAGTACGAATGTTTTTAACAATAAGCAAAAAATTCAAAAGGTTCACAATCATGTCCCTGGTATAAGACTTAACACTGCCACCAACGAAAATGTTAAGTCACACACCTCTGTTACACACTGTAACAACGATCTCTATTATATTATCTAAAAGAAATAACCATCACAATTGTAGGTTAAAAATGTGTTAGCCTTTAGGCCTAGTTTTAGGTTTTAGGCTTAATTTTTGGAGTTTAGGCCTAATATTTACCTCCGATCTAACTTCGTAATAGCAGCTAAAAAGGCTGGGTAAAGAGGTAGGCCTATTCTTCCATCCAACACGGTTTCGATTTCGAGATTTCACCATTACCGTGGCAACGAGGAATCTTTAAACTATAAGCGGCAGGCATATTATTGTTTCGTGCTTTGGTGTAAATACATCGTCTGCTCTAAGCATTCGGTTTGTAAACACCGCTTCGCCTTGATGCGATGATTCCAGGTTTCATATTCGGGATTCCCATCGCTTGTGTAGACGACACTTTTGTTGCCATGTTGAAATGAGTTTCTCCAAGCATTCTTTTTTCAAATGAAAATAATATATGTCGTTACTGGAATTCTTTTGTTTCTTATGGTTGCGTTTCTTCCTATCTACATAATTAAGGACGTATGATGTGCGTGCGTGCGTGCGTGCGTGCGTGCGTGCCTGTTTGTACCTCTACTCTTCCGGAACCAAAGCACCTACAAAGATGGGAGTAGGACCAAACAAAAGATAATTAAATTGCGCTTTTAATAGGCCAATTTTCATCGCTATAACTTGATATTATCACCCTCAAATATGCGAAAAGCCCTGAAAAACTAACGTCTAAGTTTTTTTTAAACCCTCTTGATGATTGTTCATGACGTCATAGTTTGTTCATGAACACCTCCTCGAGCGAAGAGAGATGATCTGGAAAAGAATGCACGGACCACGTATTTCGCAACAAACCACATATACATCTTAAAATTGGTTTTGTATTAATTGACTTGATGCAGGGAAAAATCAAAACAATAGATTTGGTTTTAAAACGGTGTTTGCGCTGATTGAGTGAGCGAAGCGAACGAAAATCAGCGTTTGTCATCAGAAAAAGTGCTTTTCTGATAAATTACTTGATCTTAACTTTTTGCTCGACTCCTTGGACGTAAAAAAATAATACTGACCTTCTCTCCAGATAACCGATATCTCAAACTACACTCTTATAATTTGCTTGGTCGTTTTTTATGTGGAAGGTCTGTATCATAAGTGTTGCAGCAAGAAATCTCCTCGAGCGCAGCGAGACGACGCGGAATGAGCGAGCGCAGCGAGACGCAGCCGAATGAGCCGAAAAAATAACCTAAAAGGACAACGCATTTTGCAACACACCACATATAGCTCTTAAAATTGGTTTTGTATTAACTGACTTGATGTATAGAAAAATCAAACCAATAGATTTGGTTTTAAAACGATGTCAAACATTCGTGTTTCTGAAGCACGGAGTTGCGTGGATTGAACGAGCAAAGCGAGCGATTTTCACATAAACTAAACCTTTTTAATGTGTGTTTCGCTTTGGTCTATCAACTTTCATGTCTCACCTAAGTAGGGGATTACATCTGACGTTTCTCCAAGTAAGAGATGACCAGAAAGTGAAGTCATAAGACGCCCATGGAAAAATCTTTACTGAGCAGGAAGTAAAGAACAATATTCTTAAAATAAGTAAAACAAGCAAACCCATATAAAGTGTATACTAACACAAATTACAAGTGGTGTGTGGTTCTTGGTGGTTACATCGATTTAGTCACGCTTCTGAGGAAATGTTTGCACTGATTGAGTGAGCGAAGCGAACGAAAATCAGCGTTTGTCATCAGAAACAGCTTTTTTCTGATAAATTGCTTGATCTTAACTTTTTACTTGACTCCTTGAAAAATAATATTGACCTTCTCTCGAGATAACCGATATCGCATACTACACTGATATAATTTGCTTGATCGTTTTTTATGTGGAAGGTCTATCTGTATCATAAGTGTTGCAGCAAGAAATCTTCTCGAGCGCAGCGAGGATGGGCGTCTAAGGAGACGTATTTTGCAACACACCACATATACATCTTAAAATTGGTTTTGTATTAACCAATGAATTGATGAATTGATGCATGGAAAAATCAAAACAAAAGATTTGGTTTAAAACGGTGTCATACATTCGTGTTTCTGAAGAATGGAAGGTAGGGAGGAAGAAATATTGAATGGAAAGATGGAAGGAAGGATAAAAAAAGGAAGGAAGAATGGATGAAAGGAAGGAAGGAAGGAAGGAAGGATGGAAGGATGGAAAAGAGGAAGAAAGGATGTGAGAATGGAAGGATGAATGGATGGATGGAAGGAAGGAAGGAAGGAAGGAATGAAAAAATTATGAATGGATGGATGGAAGGAAGGACGTATGGATGGAATGTAGGATGGAAGGAACGAAAGAAGAATGGATGGAAGGAAAGAAGAAATAATGAATGGAACGATGAAGGGAAGGATGAAAAAAGCAAGGAAGGAAGGAAGGGTGGATGTATGGAAGGATAGAAGGAAGGAATGATGGATTGATGGATGGATAGAAGGAAGGATGGATAGAAGGAAGGATGGATGGGTGGAAGGTAGGAATGAAGGATGAAACGATGGAAAAAAGGATGGATGGTGGAAGGAAGGATGGATGGAAGGATGGGTGGACCTGAATGTGTATCAACTGACTTGATGCATGGAAAAAACAAACCCATAGACCTGGTTTTAAAAGGGCGTCATATTCTTGGATTCTGAAGCACAGAAACATTCGTGTTTCTGAAGCTCTGAAAACCCATTCTGAGGAAATGGTTGCGCTGATTGAGTGAGAGAAGCAAACGAAAATCAGCGTTTGTCATCAGAAACAGCGCTTTCCTGAAAAATTGCTTGATCTTTTTGCTTGCCTCCTTGGACGTAAAAAAATAATATTGACCTTCTCTCGAGATAACCGATATCGCATACTACACTCTTATAATTTGCTTGATCGTTTTTTATGTGGAAGGTTTGTCTGTATCATAAGTGTTGCAGCAAGAAATCTCGTCGACCGTAGCGAGACGACGCGGAATGAGCGAGCGAAGCGAGCGACTCCGCTAGTCTACATAATTAAGGACGTATGATGTGCGTGTGTGTTTGTGTGTTTGTACCTCTACTCCTCCAGAACCAAAGCACCTACAAAGATGGGAGTAGGACCAAACGAAAGATAATTAAATTTCGCACAGTATATGCCTATTATCATCGCTGTAACTTGATATTATCACCCTCAAATACGCAAAAAACTCTGAAAAGTAACGTCATATTTTTTTTAACCCTCTTCATGTTTGTTAATGACGTCATAGTTTGTTCATGAAAACCTCCTCGACCAAAGAGAGATGATCTGGAAAAGGATGCACGAACGACGTATTTTGCAACAAACCACATATACATCTTAAAATTGGTTTTGTATTAATTGACTTGATGCAGGGAAAAATCAAAACAATAGATTTGGTTTTAAAACGGTGTCAAACATTCGTGTTTCTGAAGAATGGAAGGAAGGAAGGAAAAAAGTAAAAAATGATGAATGGAAAGATGGAAGGAAGGATGAAAAAAAGGAAGAAAGGATGTGAGAATGGAAAGGTGAATGGAAGGATGGAAGGATGGATGGAAAGAACGAATTAAGGATGGATGGAAGGAATGACGTATGGATGGAAGGAATGACGTATGGATGGAAGGTAGGATGGAAGGAACGATAGAAGGAAGAAAGGATGGATGGTAGGAAAGAAGGATGGATGGATGGATGGGTGGATCTGAATGTGTATCAACTGACTTGATGCATGGAAAAAACAGACTCACAGACCTGGTTTTAAAAGAGCGTCATCTTCTTGGATTCTGAAGCACAGAAACATTCGTGTTTCTGAAGCAAGGCATTGCGGGGATTGAGCGAACAAATTCAGCGATTAACACGTAAACTAAAACTTTTCAATGTGTGTCTCGCTTTGCTCTTGCAATCTTTCATCTCTCACCTTCGTAAGAAATTACTTCTGACGTTCTGCAGATGTTTCTCCAAGTGAGGGATCATCAGAAAGTGAAGTGATTAGACGCCCATGAAAAAATCTGTACTGAGCAGGACGTAAAGATGAATATTCTTAAAATAAGTAAAACAAGAAAATCCATATAAAGTGTTTACTAACTCAAATTACAATTGACGTGTGGTTCTTGGTGGTTACATTGATTCAGTCACGTTTCTGAGAAAATGTTTGCGCTACCTGAGTGAGCGAAGCGAACAAAAATCAGCGTTTGTCATCAAAACACGCAAAGAGAGATGATCTGCCGAATGAGCCGAAAAGAACAACGTTTTTTGCATCACACCACATATAGATCTTAAAATCGGTTTTGTATTAACTGACTACTGCATGGAAAAATCAAAACAATAGCTTTGGTTTTAAAACGGTGTCAAACATTTGTTTTTTGAAGAATGGAAGGAAGGAAGGAAGAACTGATAAATGGAAAGATGGAAGGAAGGATGAAAAGAAAGGAAGGAAGTATGGATGAAAGGAAGGAACGAATTAATAATGGATGGAAGGATGAAAAAGAGGAAGAAAGAATGTGAGAATGGAAGGATGGATGGATGGAAAGAAGGATGAATGGAAGGAAGGCCGTATGGATGGAAGGTAGGATGGAAGGAAAGATAGAAGAATGGATGGAAGGAAGAATGGAAGGAAGGAAGAAATGATGGATGGAAGGATAGAGGGAAGGATGAAAAGAGGGAAGGATGGATGGGTGGAAGGTAACAAGGAAGGACGGATCGATCGAAGGAAGGATGGAAGGAAAGGAAGGAAGGATGGATGGAAGGATAGAAGGAAGGATGTCTGGATGGAAGGAGGGATGGGTGGAAGGTAGGAAGGAAGGAAAGATGGATGGAAAAAAAAATGGATGAAAGGAAGGGTGGAAAGAAGGAAGGAAGGATGGAAGGATAGAAGGAAGGATGTGGGGGGGGATTGAGGCTTAATGACGCGTCGACAACTTGGTCATTAGCGCCAACCTCAGTCACAGTGCAGTGGTCCGGGTTGCTACTGCACCACACATTACAGAGTTGTTATCCAAACCCCTAATCTAAATCTTGTCATACATCTGTACCTCCTGCAAAAATTGAAAAACACCGGACAGGAGGACAGACTTATCGCACAACTGACGCGCAATGTCATGCGGAAGATGAAAACGACGACGAACACCATCAAGATGGCGACAATCAACAAGTAAGTGCCGGACCGTAAGTGGCCGTCGACACCAATAACATTCAGGAGGGTCAACCCCCAGTAAAACGAAACAGTGAGTAGGTCGGGTGTGACCAATGCGCAAACGGGCCAACACAACCTCCTCACAGCGACTGCAGCGACACGCCGAGTGCCACTCCTCGACAGTGCCTTTAATAGCCCGTAATTTATTACCGTCTTGTCCATCCCACAAGTTTGCCAAAAAGCGTGTAACCTCAGACGCAGAGTTGGAAAGGCATCTGAGGGAACAAGGCTGAGATCCCTACCGAGAGGGCCAGAAAGGGCCCCCTTCGCAGCAGAATCAGCTTAATCATTTCCTGCTATCCCAACATGGCCCGGGATCCAGCAGAAAGGCACGGTTTTCCGCTGGCCAGGCAAGCGGGAAAGCAAAGCTTGGACACGTTGTGTCAAGGGGTTCCGAGGATTGTAATTCGCCAAGGACTCCAGGGCACTCATGGAATCACTAAAGATAATGAAATGCGTGCCCTGAAGGTCAAGGATCCATTCCACCGCCAAATCAAGAGCCAAAAGCTCTGCAGAAAACACAGAATAGCCTGATGGAAGGCGATGGGCAACCGTTACACCCTTACACACACAAGCACATGCCACGCCAACATCTGACTTCGACCCATCAGTAAACAGGCGCTGATAACCAGCGTACTGAGAACCTAGCCGCCGGAACTCCTGTAAGTACCTTGCTGGTAGAGTGGAACCCTTCGGGAGGGACGCCAGAGCGAAAATGAAACTGCCACTTGGGACAAGCCATGGGGCAACTGGCATCCTACCAAGCCTCAAGACGCAGGGCATTTCAAAGGCTATCTCCTGACAGGACTGCTGGAGCCTATCGCGGAAATCACCCTTACCCACCCTGTGTCTACCGACTCGCAAGTCTGGCCCAAAAACCATGGACCAAGCAGGACTGGATTGCACAGCACGCAAACGCACAGCATACTGAATGGCAAGCTGTCGCCGACGAATGGCCAAAGGTGCGTCCGAGGCCTCGGCATAGAGGCTGACCACTAGAGAAGTTCGAAATGCTCCAGTCGCCACACGCAGGCCACTGTGATGCACAGTGTCCAACATCTGGAAAGTCGAGTCACTAGCCGAATCATAGACCATACACGCATAATCAAGTTTGCTGCGGACAAGGGCTCGGTAGAGGCGCAACATGGCAGCGCGATCGGCACCCCATGAAGTGCCCGAAAGGACCCGCAAGATGTTAAGCGCCCGCAAAGCCTTGTCCTTAAGCTGACGCAAGTGCGGAAGCCAAGATAACCTGGAATCGAACACCAGACCCAGAAAACGTGCCTGTGGAACAACAGGAATTTGTGCCTGTCCCAAGTACAGGCAAGGATCTGGGTGCAATGTTCGTTGGCGGCAAAAGTGAATGCACACAGTCTTGTCCGGAGAAAACCGGAAACCATTACTGACCGCCCAGGTCTGGACTTTGTTAATCGCCAGCTGTAGCTGCCGCTCGCAGGTCTGCATGCGAGCTGCTCGAAAGCGCAGGCCGAAGTCATCGACAAACAATGACTGGGGAACAGCAGCTTGCTGAGCAATGGGGTTGATCCCAATAGCAAACAAGATGACACTAAGAACACCTCCTTGAGGCACACCATTCTCCAAGACAAACGGGCGGGAAAGAGCCGCCCCGACACGAACACGAATAGAACGGCCTGAGAGGTAAGCGGAAAGCAACAGTGGCATCCGTCCCCTCAAGCCACAGTTATAGAGATTACGGAGAATCCCATAACGCCAGGTCGTATCATAAGCCTTCTCCAAGTCAAAGAAAACCTGAACCAGATGATGACGCAGGCGAAAAGCCTCCCTCACATCTGATTCAAGGGCAACTAAATGATCGATAGTTGACCGAAACCGTCGAAAGCCACACTGGGACGCAGATAAGAATCCCCGTGATTCCAACACCCACACCAACCGCTCACTGACCATCCGTTCCATAAGTTTACAGACACAGCTAGTCAGAGCGATTGGGCGATAACTGGAAGGAGAAGTAGGGTCCTTGCCCGGTTTTACAATCGGGATGACCACTGCTGTCTTCCACGCTGCTGGAATAGAGCCCTCTGCCCACACACGGTTGAACATCCCCAGCAAGAACTGCTGGGAGGCAAGGGTCAGATGTTTCAACAGTTGATAGTGAACATCATCAGGCCCCGGGGCGGAGTCATGCGACTTGGACAAAGCTGAAACAAATTCCTGCCAGGTAAATGGTAAATTGTACTCCTCTAGCCCATCGGAGCGAAAGTCAAGAAAGCGAGCCTCTTCTCTACGCTTAATCCCGAGGAAACCAGGATCATAATGGTCTTCACTCGAGACCCGCGCAAATGCAGACGCAAGACAATTGGCGATATCTGGCACAGAAGAGATCACGGTATTCGCCACCTTCAGCTGTGAAACCGGGGAAGGCACGCTCCTCCCCGAGACCTGGCGCACCTTCCGCCACACCTGCTGAGAAGGCGTGGAGCGCGTGATCGACGAAACATAAGCTGCCCACGAAGCACGTCTAGCCTCACGGATGACATACCTGGCACGGGCACGACAGCGCTTAAACGCTACAAAGTTGCCAGTAGACGGGCTGACCGTGAATGCACGCAACGCTCGCCGGCGGGCCTGAATGGCCTGCCCGCAAGCAGGGATCCACCACGGAACAGGAACCCGCCGCGGCTGTGTGGACGTACGCGGGATAGTAGCATGAGCAGCAGCAAGGACCACATCAGTGAAATGAGTGGAAAGTTCATCCACATCAGAAAAGTCCTCAACCGCACGCTGAAACACAGCAGCCTCAGCAAAGGCTGACCATTCAGCACGCTTAAGTGCCCACCGGGCTGGCCTGGAAGCCACAGAACCCCCTTGTGTTGTGGACAACACAATGGGGAGGTGATCGCTTCCATGCAGATCGGCAGTCACAGCCCAACTGAAGTGAACTGGGATGGCCAGCGAGCAAAAGGCTAAGTCCACCGCTGACCAATTGCCCGTTGTCAAGTTACAGTGTGTCATGGCTCCATCGTTCAGGATGCAAACGGACCCCCTCCGCATCCACTCCTCAAGGATCCTTCCCTTGTTGGTCTGTTGGTTGCACATTTTTAGTCTGGGTGCAGCCCAAACGAAAGATCGGATTGGAATGAAATTTGGTACAACGCTTGATACCCCAAACAGTATTGCTGAGCCAAAATTTGACGTAAATCGAATAATTATTACGGGAGAAATAACAAATTTTCGAATTTATTTCTAACACTCACCATTGTAAATTTGGAATCGTGACAAGTTAAGGAATTCCGACGAAGCCTACACTGTGCTGTTGGTAATCAAGTGAACTTTAAAAAAAAAAGCCAAAATAAATCATCGTAGCTTCCTTACAGCTAACAATCTTTTTTGACATAACTCCACGAAATAATAACTTTTGATCATAACACTTTAACCACTAGAGGAAGACAAGCAAATGGGAAAAATAAACCAGAAGGATTCGTTAACGACTCACATTCGTTTCATGTAAAAAAGAATGCTTGCAGGAATTCAGCCAACATGGCAACCAAAGTAGCGTTGATGCTATCATCGGGAATCTCAAATTTGAAACATCAAATCGCCGCTGCAGGAGGAAACCGTTCATATTATACGACAGTACACAGCAGACTACGTATTTATATCACAACACAGAACAATAATTTGGCTTCGTATTGGAATTTCAAGATTTCTAGACTGCTATGGAAACTACACTCTCCATCCCATGTCGCCAGAATAAATAGGCCTAACATCGAACCCAATAGGCCTAATTTCTCTACTGTTGTCGCTTACGATACTAAAACGGGACTAACAATTAGGCTTAAAATTAGGATTTCGAATTATTTAAATTCTATGTTCACAGCCAAGCTAACACCGCTGATCAACAACTGTAATAATTCCAATTAAAAAAAAAATTAGCGTTTGGCGTTGCAGTACGTGCCAGAGGTGTGCGCTTCAACATTGTCGTAGAAGGCAGCGTAGAGAACCGCGGATGTTTCGAATCTTTTGATTGTAGTGAAGTATACTATCGTTACTGGTTATTGTTTAGCTTGCAATTAAATGCTTTATTGTTAATATTTTAAATCTAGGAAAGATGCTCTGCAATAAATAAATGTAAGCATTATTGACGGTTGCACGTTCTTTGCCAGCTTAACCACGGCGGCTAACGTTGTATTTTACAACGGCGGCGACGGCGCAAAGAGGCTGCAAATAACGAAGCGGGTACTAAATATGGGTGCAAACGAAAGTATCTTAAAATTAATATGAAACGTAGCCTAGCTAAAATGTAAAAAATACCAGCAAAAAGCTTCAGCTCAACTGTAGCCGAATGAATATTGCCCCGAGCTTTATAAGGACCATTAGCAAACATTGCAAAGCCATTATAATAAGAGGAAATACAAATTTAAAATAGGTTTTTCTTCGCTCCGCCTACAATAGGCTTAAAGCCTGTTTCCTAGTAGAGAAGATGCGGAAACAAAATTCACAAAAGTTCGGCTCGGTGGCGTTTGCTGATTTACGTTGTTACTTAATACCAATATGTTACTTAATATGTTACTAATATGTTACAACGGAAAACAATGATAGTGGTCCCGCTGGGCCTCGCATTGTAGTTGATTAGAGAGATTGCGTGGCTTAGGGCCAGGAATCCTAATAAAATATTTTCTTTATACATAAATGTTAAAGCAAAGTGGAAAAGTGTCAAACCAAAGTCCAAAACCTGTTATACAGTGCTGTTGACGAATCCAGCAACAACTCATAGCAACTTGATGTTGACACGGTAACGTGATTTTCTGCCTAACATTTTAGTTTTTAGGCTTAATTTTTGTAATTGCAGTTTTAATTTCGTAAGTAGCAGATAAGCATAATGAAAAATTTGGTTCGAAGGTAAGCTTATGCATGCAACAATGAGACGAGACTATTTTAAACGAGGCTAAAATCCTTTTGTTTTTACTGCTGCGCGTTATTCTCATGATTTCAATTGGACGATCAAATGTTATTATTTCATTTAGTTACATCGAGGAAGCCAATCAGCTAGAAGGAAATAATGACGCTTTAGTTTGCCGTGTTTTTAACTAACTTTTGGCACTGAATCTTACGTTGTAAACCGTCGTAGTCTCCGTCTGGCACTGTTCTGAATATGAAAAAAATGACAGATGGACAGACGGCCGGTTGGACAATGTCGTTGCAATAGTCTATTCAGCCAGAACGGCTGTACAGGAAACTAAAAACAGTGACGGTGTTGAGAAAGAAAGAGTTGCGTTACATGGAACTATCCACGAATAATCAACATGATGAGAATTGGGAGGAAAATTACTAACTTCCCAAACAAACTGAGGGAATCATACTGAGTGGTATTAAGTCTGCATTGGGGAAAATTGATAAACGTAACTGGTTGTTGAGAGTTTAATATAAAAGCAATACATTTAAATCATAATACTTTAAAAGCGGCAGCAAGGTCATTAGGGGACCTCAATAAATCGAGAGAATCATACCGAATGGAATAAAATCTATACTGGGGTAGGGGAAAATGATAGGTGTACTGGTTGATGGCAGTTTAAAATAAAATCAACACAACAAATGATTATAGTATAAAATAATATCGTAATAAAACACCGAAAAAAAGGATTACCAATTAAAAATTCATTAGTGACGAAGGTCTAATGGTGACGGACTTGAATCGCAAATACGGTAAATACGGATTGCTATCAACATTTGGTACACATACCTTGCCTTTGCAGAAGTCAGGAGAAATATGACTAAAACCAGGAAATAAACTAATGAAAATCGTGTTCAGAATGTGGCATTTAATCCCTGGCAGGTGTTAGAGAAATGTTGTGAAATAGACGCTTGTCTATGACGTGTGATTATTGCGCAAGTCATTATTGCTAGTTGGGAAATAATACGAGCAAGAGATGTGATCATGACGTACATAGACCTTAATACAAAAGAGGAAAAACTGAATATTGAGAGCTTGACTACTGATGTGATGTCAGTATGATGGATCATAGATGCGGCAGAATAATATTTATCAAAATATTATTTAAACAGAAAAAAAATAAACAAAAACGGTGATGATGCCTAAAAAAGTCACATGATAAAAAACGAACGTTGTAAGGGTCTTATAACAAACGCAGAAAGCAATGCAGAACGCAGGCAGAAAATATCATAAATCACGGACCCAAGTTTACTTGTCACACTTCATTGTAAGAAATTCATTGTTTAATTCCTGCGTTGTTATTGCATGACCACTAGCTTAGGTACGTTAACAGAAACCAGAACTGACAAGCAATAGTTAGTAAGTAAGTAAGTAAGTAAAGTGTTTATTTCCAAGAAAGGGAAAATAGAACCAAAAAGGGTCTAGCAAAGACCACTAACAAACACACAAACGACACAACAAATGCACTTGAACAATACCCCGAGAAAGCAGTACATATTTTGCTGTTTTGACCCCAAAATAGTAATGTAAAAATAGTATAAGTTTGTTGCAAATGCAACCGGAATGGCAAGGACCTAGTGCCCACTGACTGCCATCCGATGTTAAAACTAAAAAATTTTAAATTACAAAAGTAAGAATTTAAAAGTTTGAAACGAAGACGATGGCTCGGCTGCAGAGGAATGGTTGATGGTATGGGTTAGGGTCACGAATGCCTTACCATTAAATGTATTAAAGTGTATTTGCATAAACTGTATCGATGTGATAAAAGTGTGTGAAGATCGTAAAATTAAGCGGACTACTACATATTGACTACTGGCTAATTACTACTGACTACTAATTCCGCTCATATAAAATAAATTATGTGACATATACGAATGAAATTAGGTATTCGAGACTCATTTAACTCCAATAGGTGCCTTTTATAGGTTGAGGTTTGGGGAGGAATTAACTGAAATGATTGCAGTCATTTGTAATGCTATTTTTCTGTATGTTGGGAAAACGCCATCGGTGATAAATAAGCATTACTCTTTATTAATTAACGAATAACAATGCAAACGGACCGCCAGAAATATTCGGCAACACAACATTGTCGATAAAATGGAGGCGCTACTTATTTGTAGTAGGGCGCATGGCTTCTGGCCACCAAGCTCTTAATAAATCCGTAGTCCGCTCTACTTACTGTTGATGGTTAAATTCAAATCAGCAAACACTTTAATTTATATGATTGAAGTATTCACTGCAGCAAAACTAACAAAAATTAATATCTCCGTTCGTATTCAATATTTTTCGACAAAACTTTGCCAGACAGTAAATAACTGGGCAGTAGAAAAAATAAGATGCCACGAAAAAAATTAAAAAAAACTACAAAGAAGTAATATCTAAAACAAAACCCACAAGGGTGAAAGAACCCGCCAAGTTTCAGCCAGCCAAAGTAGTGATATCAAAGCAAAAATGGCTGCCACCAAGTTGCTACAATAGTTGCCAAGCTAATCCCACCAACTATTACCTCAGACGTTAAATCAAAAACTTGACCATTGCTACCGATAGGTGGTCAGGTTTTGTATTTAACCTTTGATCTAATAATCGGTGGGATCAGCTCACAAACTAATGTAGCAACTTGGTGACAGCCATTTTTAATTTTTGCTCTGATATCACTACTTTGATTGGCTGAAACTTGGCGGGTTCTTTCACCCTTGTGGGTTTTGTTTTAGATTTTATCTATCAAAAGAAAGAATCACAATCGTCGGATACCTGTTTCAGATGGGAATAAATATAACTAAGTCAGATAATGAATAGCAATAGATATTATTGAGAGAACCTGACCAAAACGAGCAAAATTGTTGTGTATCGTGCGTCTCCTAGAAACCATTATGGCACTGGTAAAATTGTTAAGTGTTAGTGATCATAAAACCTGGAACAGTATGTTTTTTTGTGTAAAATTCAACAGTTTGAAATGATTACAACTAGCAATTATCATTCTATTGAGTTTGATAACAACAACATTCGTGTGTTTAATAAATTAGGTTGCTTTTAAAGACCAATCGAATCAGAGATTTGATTCGAACAATCACAGAAAATAGCAGTAGCAGACCTTTACCGTTTTAATTCCATCATGAACACCCAACAAAATACACTTAATTGTTTATTTATTGGACATGAATTTTAAATACAGCATTATAAGAAGGGGATGAGAGGGATCTAAAAGGACCTGATCAAAGTGAATAAATCAAAGACGATTGGGTGTAAATTAAAGGTATTCACATAATTACATCACTCTTGATTGATACTAGATGATGCTGACAACATCATTTCTGGCCGGTATTTTATGTTGTTTGACATACTATGTCAGCTATGTACTTTGTGTTATTGGTTCAATTTTATGCTTTTTGAAAAAAATCAATACTAGATGGAGCAAACATGACCTCGGACCCATCTTTAAACCAAGGCAGTATCGGTTTCGTGTTACTGGTACATAGACGGAGCCACAGAGTGAAATGTACAGTATTTTTATGTTTTTGAAAAAAGTGACTCTAGAGGACAGTGAGACGTCCCCCAATAGTCACATATTCGATTGATGTGACCGTCGTAATGTTTTACATATAAGTATCAGTTTCGTGTGTTATAGGTTCATAGATGGAGCTACCGTGTAATATTAGAATGTTTTTTTTTTTTTTTTTTTAATATACCTTCATATTTTTCTAACCATGTTAAGCCAGTAAACTACAACCACTAGGCAATCACGCCTCCTCATCACCGATTAAACGGCCACACGGTATTTTATCAGATTAAACTGTCAGCCTCACCCCTCCAACTTGTATTTCCAATCGACTCATCTAGTATCATGGCTTTCATCGCATAACGAAAGTATGAAAGAACTGCATCAGGTGGGTCTAAAATAATTCTAAACATACGATGTTCCCGAGAGTCAAGTGACACATTATTTGACTTCACGACCGTGTATGCTTAATCTACAGTGTCCATGATAAACGATGACCAGTGGCATCAATAGCTTTCTGCCGAAACGGATTATACTGCTTTGGTTGGCCTATCGTCGCTAAAATGTGAAGCGTGGCGGTGGAGGCAATTCAAGTATGGAAATATTTATCGGAAGTAGTAGAAAATAAATTAATAAAATAAGATCATATTCTATTTTAAATCTAATAAGCAACATTTCCATTATAAATAAAACACATCTAACTTGATTGTAGTACCCTGACAGGGATTACTGTTGCTCCTATAAATTGTCTGCTTTCAAGAAGAGTTACTTTCGTTTCTTTAAGTTTTTGATGGATCGTTGGGGAAACAAAACGTTATTGATGGAGGTGGCAGTAGAACATACCATTCCTATAAACACAAAACGAATCAGTGAGTGCATTTTGAAACAATTTGTTCACTTTCATCATTCCGTGCACGCAGGAATTGTGAATTCAGGCGAGAAACCACTGCCTACTAATGCAAATTCAAGTGTTTATTTTTTAAAGTCGATGTTTAAGGGAGATGGTGAAGTTCATTTGTAGTAAATGTATTTCGAGTGTGACATCACTTTCCGTGTTCAGAATACCGAGCGAAAACCCATAAACTTGGACCATTTTTATGTAACGTGCACTCGCTGACTCCAGAGCGAGCTAACACCTGTCAATGGCGTGGATCGAGCGTTATTAGACATTGTTCACTGCTTTAAATCTACGTCATTCGAACCTACAGGCGTTATCAGTACGAAATAATGAAACTATACGCGTCATAATTTTAACATAGGATAGCGACGAAAGCAATTAAGATCAACCTTCTGCACTTCATAAGTCGATTTTGAACAAGTGGGAAGCATTCTGACATATTTTGTAAAAATTAAATTGAGGAAATTAGACAAAACAGCCGCTATGCATCATGCTTCCTTCATATCAACCAAGCAAGCAAAAGCCACCAAACACCTGGACTTTTTCATATCATATTCAATGACGAGTGATGTGTGCGTAAGCAAGAAAAAAAAACAATATTCGCTGAAGAAAACAAATAAATACACTTTGTAATGCTTGATGGAGGTAAAAATTCTAATTTGTAGACAAACCTACTCACATATCACTTGACAGCTATTCACACATAACAGGAGCTGATAAAAACGTATAGAAGCGTAGACAGTGAGAGTACCTATTTCGTATCCCTTGGTTTGTATATCTTACTTTGGCACAAGGACATATTGGAAGAGAAGCTAAGAGTATCGACTCCTCCCTCCAGCGCAGTTTATACAACAGAATCTTTATTTGAAATTTTATGTGGAGTTTGATTCTTGGTGCAAGTGCACAACGAAACTAGCACGTGGGGGGAGTGTTAATCCTTCAATCTAAGTGCTATTTGTCAGGTATTGCTCGACTGAAATAAAACTGAGGATAAAAGAATTACAAATATCGTACACATGTGACGATGACATGTATCGATGACGTCATTAAATATGTAACTAGCGTGAGTAGCTAAAAATACAGGTAGGTATAATTATATACCTACCTGTATTTTTAGCTACTCACGCTAGTAGCTAAAAAATAGTAACTAAAAATAGCTAAAAATAGTAGCTCAAATACACCAAGAAAGCAGAAAGCAAGAAAACAGAAAGCAGATCGATTTGTCAGCTAACTAATTTCATCGGCTGTTCAAACGGATTCCTTATCTCGAGAGAAGATCAATATCTTTTACGTCCAAGGAAGCAAGCAAAAAGATCAAGCCATTTATCAGCAAAGCACAGTTCTGATAACAAACGATGATTTTCGTTCGCTTTGCTCACTCAATCAGTGCAAACATTTCCAGAGAAACGTGACTGAATCAATGTAACCACCAAGAACCACACATCACTTGTAATTTGTGTTAGTATACACTTTATACGGGTTATCTTGTTTTACTTATTTTAAGAATATTGTTCTTTACGTCCTGCTCAGTACAGTCTTTTTCATGGGCGCCTAATCACTTCACTTTCTGATGATCCCTCACTTGGAGAAACATCTAAAGAACATCAGATGTAATCTCCTACGAATGTGAGAGATGAAAGATTGCGAGAGCAAAGCGAGACACACATTGAAAAGTTTTAGTTTACGTGGAAATCGCTCGCTTTGCTCGCTCAATCCACGCACTGCCGTGCTTTAGAAGCACGAAAGTTTCCGTGCTTCAGAATCCAAGAAAATGACGCCCTTTTAAAACCAGGTCAATGGGTCTGTTTTTTCCATGCATCAAATCAGTTGATACACATTCAGGTCCACCCATCCTTCCATCCATCCTTCTTTCCTTCCACCCTTCCTTTCATCCATCCTTTTTTCCACCCATCCTTCCTACCTTCCACCCATCCCTCTTTCCATCCAGACATCCTTCCAGCCCCCTGTGGGCTGGGGGTAGAATAAGCCCACCGTACCCCTGCGTGTCGTAGAAGGCGACTAAACGGGAACCCAAGATCACGGTCTGCTAGTGTGCCAAGGGTCTGCATGACGGAGGGTTTTTGGTCCGTCTTTAACACTAGCAACCTCAACACTACGGTGTGCAAGTGCGCCTACGGTGTGTATGGCGGGCAGGTTTAACACCCGTCACGAGCACTAGTCATAAAGAGGTGAAGGGACATCCAGACAAACCGGGCCAGGGGTTGTTGCTTAGAGGATGTTTGGCGGTTTGAATCCCCTTTTGGGTTTGATTCCGATTTGCCCATTCTGGCCACTGGGCTTTTCATCCTCATCCCCCAGCATGTTGGCCGTGTGCTGCAACCTAGTAATCCGTGGAGGCGGAGATCCTGGCTTTCGGGCTTTGGCTCCTTATTCCGGAGGATGGGTGGCCTGGGCGAGCCGGCCTAAGGTCAATCGGCTATGACCTTTCGGGTCCTGTCGATGTGGGGAGGCGGCTTGTGTTGTATCCATCTGCATCACGGACCCGAACTGTTTGGGTTATCGAGGGAGGTGGTGTGTACGGCTTCCTTGGTGGCCTCGCCTCTCAGCATGCTTAGGCAGCCACCTCACCGAGATAGACGGCGGTGTTAGCTTCCTGGTGCAGGGCCCTGGATATGCGGCTTCCGGCCCTGCATCACCCGAGTGCCGCGCGGGGCTTTCTTTTCTGGGGAGCGCACCGCCGCGACTTCTTTTTTGCTCGCTATGGCAACTCCTTCCCTTCCCTCCCCCACAAAATCTTCTTCCCCCAAAAATTCTTCCCCTCCTCGCCGCACTAGCAAGTGCCAGAGGAGGGAACCTGAGATGGTTGGGCCTAGTGCCCAATTACCAGACGTTCGTAAGAGTCGGGACCAAGTCCCGAAGTTCCTGGTGGTGACAGGTGAGGGCCGAGATGTTACACAACTCGGTCCTTTCGCTGTCCACAAAGCGCTAAAGGGGATCTGTGGTTCAGATCAGAAGAGTGTCTCTCGGCTCCATGCTGGGGGATACCTTGTGGAGGTTGCGGACGATGCTCAGGCAAAGAGGCTTTTGAAGGCGAGTGCACTGGGGTTATGCCCGGTGCGTG
>JAHWFP010081158.1:0-12579 GCA_023313725.1 Lithobius niger
GGGACATGCCATGGGATCAGTCGGAGTATGAGGCTGCTTGATTGATTTTATTTTATTTTATTTTATTTTATTTGAGGGCTGCTCTTGCTAGTTGCAAGAATACTATTGCACCTGGTATTGACGGTGTCTTGTATAGGGATCTGCGTAACATCACATCGGGTGCGAGAGAGAAAATCATCGCTCCGTTTCAGGACTCCTTGATGGTGGTGATGTGCCACCATCATGGATGTTCTCTATTTTAGTTCCTGTGCACAAGGCAGGGAGTGACAGATCAAATTTACAAAATCATAGGTCAATTCCTCTGTTGTCCAGCATCAGAAAGGTATATGAACGAATGCTGATTCGGCGGCTTGGGTAGCATCTGGTGTATTTCGAGTGTCTAGCTCCAATTCAGTTTGGCTATAGGGTCAACAGAGGCGCCCTATCTGTTATCGGGTATCAGGGATGCCTGGTCCGGAGACATGTCGTAGTCACTTTATTTTTGGATATTAAAGCGGCATGTGACACGGTTTCAATTGAATGGGTACTGGCAGCCCTTGAGGAAATGGGTGTTGAACGAGGTTTTCCAATGCCATCATTGCTCTGTTAGGCGCTCGCAGGCTTGTTATTCATGTCAATGGATTCTGGTCGTCTGAGGAATGCTCGGATCAAGGGCTCCCCCAGGGGAGCTGTCTGAGCCCGACGTTGTTCGCAATCACGATCAATGAGGTTCTAGTGGAGTTAGGAGTCGCCAATAACATAGTGTGTTATGCAGACGACGTTGCCATGTGGTTTGTGGGGGACGACCTTGGTCTCCTGTGCGAGCATGCACAGCGAGCTTTGTATCTGATTGCCCAGCGTCTGAGTGATAGAGGTTTACGTCTTGCTCCAGCGAAGACAGAGATGGTGGTGTTTTCCCGCTCGGTGGCAGTGCAGAGGGCTCAGCTTTCAGTGGCTGTGGGCGGCACTATGGTTCGCCCGAAACCAAGTGTTAGGTATCTAGGAGTTGTCTTGGACTCTGGTTTGGAATGGACTGCGCATGTCAGCCAGTTCAGGGCCAAGGTTCAAGCGCGTACTTCTATACTCAAAGCACTCGTTGGAGACAAGTCTGTTAAGAGGGTTGCGTTGCTAGCGACGTACAGATCTTTTATTAGGTCCACCTTTGACTTCCACCTCCCCTTTCTGCGTGTAGCTGAGCGTCATGTGCAGATATTGCAGACGACTGTTATCGAATGTCTATGGACGGTTTCTGGTTGCCTACATTCTACTCCGGTGCAGGCACTGTGGGTAGAATGCAATGAACTGCCACTGTTGTGTCGTGCGAAAGAGCTCCTTGCGGTTCTGTGCATGAGGAATTTGAGCAGAGGAACTGCTGATCCTGTGGGCAGGATCCTGTTCGATTATAGGTGTCTCACTGACAAAGCAGGGGGCATTTTGGGTGTTGCAGGGCTTGGGGTGATTCTGCTTCTGCGGGCTTCACACCTCCGTCCTTTTGATGTTGGGGTCGCCCGTGCACTGAGTCCCTGGTCGTGGTGCCCGAGCCTCTGTAGACTCCTGGACACTGTTGGTGCTGAATGTGAAGTTTACAGTGATGCTTCGTTTCATGCTGAAACGCTCACTGGTGGTGTCGGAGTGGTTATACTATCCCTCAAGGTTTGTGTTTGGAGACACTTCGCGCAGTATCCTCGAGTATGGTGTGTGAGCTTGCGGCGCTTTCCGTGGCGCTGGGCGTTGTAATGGATCTGAGGCTCCCATCACTTGTGTTATTGATAGACTTCTTGTCCAGTATTCGGCGACTACAGAGTGCCTGGAGGTCGCTTGACGTCAGTGACCCTCTAGTCTTCACGGTTAGTTGGAAGTTCTGGATGGCTATGAGGAATGCGATAGTTGCTTTGAAGTGGGTGAAGGCTCATAGCGGAAGCCAGGGGAATGAATTGGCTGATGGGGTGGCGAAGAAAGTAGCCACCCAATGAGTTGCAGAGGAATTGAAATGCCTCTTTCTGTTCGGTCTCGGCGTTTGTCAGTACGAAAGTGGTTTCTACTCTCCTGGCATGATGAGTGGTCTGCTGCCCTAACAGGAATGACCCTTATCGCGTACATCCAATTTGTCAAACCAAGTCTATCATGGATACATTTAGATTCTAGGAGACTCAGCTGCTTTCAAGACTCCGCACAGGGCATTCTCTTCTGCAGGGTCACCAGCACGGACTAGGGTGGGAAGACTCACCAATTTGCTCAGTGTGTAAACTGGAAGTCACCCCAGAGCATTTTCTCCTTACCTGTAAGTTATTTGCATTGCCGAGGCAGACGATAGTACGTTGGATTGGAGAATGCCCAGCAGTTTATGAGCTGCTTTTGCTGTCTTACGGCACGTTTCCTGTGACCCGACTGTGTTCTGTAGCCAACTACTGCAGAGCAGTCAAGATGAGTGTATAGTCAGTCTCCGTGTGTCTCCTCCTGTGTATCTCCTGCATGCATGAGTGTGTGAGTGTGCGTTGTGTGCGTCTGTTGTAGTGGCTACCCTGCGGCGACCATATGCTGTGTTGATTTTGTACACAGGGAAGAACGTGAAGGATGCTATTTTTAGTGACTTGAGATGTGTTGTGGTGCTGAGGTGATCGATACTGTAGCCTGTGGGTCAGCAAGTGTTCATGGTGCTGTTGTGGTGTAAGGGTTTACTTTGGCTTATATTTAGTTTGTATTTAGTTTGTAATTAATTTGTTGGGGCGTACGGCTCCGGAAAATAAATTGAAATTGAAAGAAGCCATGTTTCAGTTAAATGTGTATAGTTTTAAATCAGACTAAGCTGCGTTGTTAAATTCGAGAGGCCTCAAAATTGGCAGCTGGAAACGATGCAATGGCTTATGAAGGCTTTCAGAGCTGAGCTGAATTGTTTCAAAGTAGACAACAACAATCAATGCGGAGCACGGGCTTCCTCTAGTTATCAATAATTGCCGAACTCCAGTAGAAAACTAAGAACAATTACAGGCATTACATATCGAGCAGATCGGGAAATCATACCTGCTCGATAAGTGATGACTGTAACTGTGCTTTGTTTTCTACTGGAGTTCGGCGATTATTGGTAACTTTCAAATCAAAAGAAGAGGCCAATGTGAACATTGTGAACTTCTTGTGACACGGCCGGATTTATGCTGCATGTGCGTTTTAAAAAAATGATCCACGCCACCCCCTTTTATAATAACTAAATAAATTACTAATGCTGTTTAATAATAGTTCTTTAATTAGAAAATGTAGTTGAAAAATCATTAAAAATGTCATTTGTTTTATCCCACATCTCGACAATTGAGAATGTAAACAAAAATATCATTGTTGCACGTTGAACCAAACAACGGAGTAGTTTTGCCAGTTGTGAAGGCCTAAAAAGGAGGGAGGGCCGACCGTTGTTTTACCCCTCACTTGGAAGGCCGGAAGAATTGTCCTTCATCTGTAAGAAATAGATATAATTAGCAAAAACAAAACGGTAAGTGTTTTTGACTCCAACAAAAAGTATCTAATTTGCAGGACGTTTCGAAAAGTGAAATAATTGTTTCCTAGATCTCACCGTTATAACCCTATTTCTATTTAGGTCAAAACAAGGTGACCTATTATAATTCGCACTTCACCTATTAGGGGCTTATCTGGTTACTTTTTAAGTGATGGTGTTTAGATAATTCTGACTTCTAGATCTGGAGAAATTAATGATGGTCAAGATAGCTATGTAACGTAACATCTGATTATGTCTAAAAATTATTTTTTTCTGCTGAGAAGCTCGTGAAGGCATAGTTTGATTTCAGGTCAACAGAAGTTGATATTTTTAGTAAAAGAGCACACTTAATTTTAGAGGAGATTTGTTCTGTGGACCTTTTTGTTTTTGCTCTCTCTTTTAACCCTTTCTTAGCCTTTTTTGCCCTTTTCAAGCCTTTTTTCCCCCTATTTGGGCCGTTTTCTCCCCCTTTTTAGGCCTCTTTCAGGCACTGGGCCATTTTACAGGCATCGCCGCACCAGCCAATGTCGGCACAAAAAAGACATTTTTTAAATGAAAGGTTCATTTCTGAAAAGAGCAGGGGGAATTCCCCCTCCCCTTTTTTTTGGACGTCACTAGGTGCAAAGCAATGGAGATTTAGTAGAATCGTCCATACTGACGTGAGGACTTTCATAACGGACAGCATTTAAAGCTTACGAGGTCTGTGCGTGCGTGGTGGTTAGCTCGGAATTTAGGCTCCCTCTAACAGAATACCAACAATTATATTCGTTTAACCTTTTTATTACTGTCGTAATTTATTAACGCGATTCATTGATTATCAAATGTGAGGACATATTCCTGATTTTAATGTGACAGTTAAATCTCCATTAAAAAAGTGTATATTTAAGAAATTAGTCAGTATATGACATACTAGCCTACAATTAAAACTCTGTTCAACTACAAACGATTTCAACGGAACGTAAGTTAAGATTGCTGATCATAATCACGGTATTCACCGAATAACACAGCTTTCGGACGTATATACGGAATTAACGAAATACTAGCTGAAAAGTTCGGCTCATGCAAGCAACTAATACGCGAGTTCAGTAACGAGGCAAGGTTTGATTAGACATAAGGAGCAGCGGTTAGCTCTCCGCTCACCTTCCTTTTATAATAGGCTTTAATACAGCATGAGGCTCCCATGGTGAGGAAGGTCTCATGAACCCAGATTCAGAGGGCCCTGGTGGCATGCAAGTAATGTTGTGGGAGGTGTGCTTCAATAAGGAGGCACATCGGCAACCGGGAAAGCCTGGCGACCACAAGCCTTTGGGAAAAATTGTAATATCAAAAGAATCATTTAGCAGACATACGCACTTAAAAAGTGTATGGTTAAGTCCGAAAGTAAGACTTCGAATGAAAGGTTGTTATAATATTCAGAAAGCTATAATTTCGACAACCATTAACTCGTTCCGTACCATGACCTACGTCTACACAAAGAGGAAACAATTGAATGCGATGAACATAGGGTCACCACCGCCACTACACTTTGATAACGTATTGCTCTCAGACAACCTCGATAAAGCATTAAATCAAAAATTCTGCAAAAATTTCATACAGGATAATGAAATCCTTATTCCTTCGTTTTCGGGTGTCTCCTATTCTCAGGCTATTAAAGATTTACCCTTAATTAAGTCTGTTGATTTCTCGCTTGAAACAATTTTTTCGAAATTAAAAAATCTTAAACGTAGCTCCACTGTCTATCCGGATGGATTTTAGTCGTTTTTCAACAGGACACTCGCGTGGGATCTGCACAAACCCTTGTTCTTTGTCCTGAAGGCTTCTTTTAATTCTGGAATCCTGCCAAGTTGTTGGCATACTGCACGAGTTAGGCCTATCTACAAAAAGGGAAATTCTGCGAACCCCATAAACTATCGTCCGGTCTCCCTCACCTGTGTCCCCTGTAGGATACTTGAACGTATTATTCGTGATGCAATACTGAGGCATCTTTCTGAGGTAAATTTGTTGCCAAGAGACCCCGTGGGGTTTCTGCCTTGGCGGTCTACCACTCTCCAATTACTGAGCTGTATAAACGACTGGTCTAAATCACTCGAAATTGGTGTGCCAGTGGATGTAATTTATATCGACTTCGCAAAGGTGTTTGATTCGGTGGTACATTCAAAGCTCTTATTCAAACTTGGTACTGTTGGTATTGCCGGAAATCTGCTTTGCTGGATTGGTGATTTCCTTAGAGACAGGTCCCAATCAGTTACGTTGGGCGATTGTCTCTCTGACCAAGTCCTGTCACTAGTGGTGTCCCACAGAGCTCGGTTTTGGGGCCCCTTCTCTTTACTATTTACATTATGGATCTACTCCCCCCCTACTGGTGACACTATAAAAATGCCTAAATTTGCAGATGACATCAAACTTTATAGCAAATTTAAACATGAGGATGATTATCTTCCCTGCAGTCGGCTCTCACACTGGTAAATGGTTGGTCTTTGGACTGGCAGCTCCCAATAAACACCCTTAAATGCCAAACTTTACATCTGGGTAAAAAAAAAACTTTCTCCATCTATATGCTCGAAAAAGCTGAACTTAAATCTGAGAACACAATTAAGGATCTTGGTGTCCACTTGTCTACAGATATCAGCTTTTCTTTCCACTGTAATCAAATCGTTTTTAAAGCTAAACGTTTATGTCATATGATTAGACGATGTTTTTTGTCTGGTGATGTGCACACCTTAGTTCGTGCATTTATTGTCTACATTCGTCCAATTCTCGAGTATGCCCGCCCAGTCTGGTCACCACATCTAATTAAGGACATCAAACATATTGAGTCTGTGCAAAGATCTTACACTAGGTGCCTCCGTGGTCTTTGTGGGCTCTTTTATATGCAGCGTTTAGATAGACTTGGCATCGAGTCGCTGGAGCTGAGGCGACTACATGCTAATCTTTGCCTTACCTTTTCGATCCGTAAAGGAATGGTTGATGTTGAACCATCCTTTTTTTTTTTACTATACGTGGAAACAATTATACTAGAGGTCATCATCTCGAACTTGCAGTTGCCCTTACCAAAAAATATTGTTCAAAATATTTTTTTGCAAATCGTGTGGTGTACCCGTGGAATGGCCTTCCATCCGGGCTGGTAAATTCTTCCAGTCTTTCCATGTTTAAACGAGGTTTTTTTAAGTGTTTTTGTCATTTTCTGTTATGTTTTATTGTAGTTTTTTTTTATTGGTCCTTTTTGTAATTATTTTGTAAAATCTTAGGTTGGGTATTAGTGTATCTTCCTATCCCTTCTCAGTCTTATTTACCTTTTTCTTGGTAAATAAATCTTTATTATTATTATAGGGTTTATAGAAATCCGAACGGAGGAAGCAAATCCCATGGTTTAAATCACCGTCCTGGTGTACATAACCCTTCTGCAAGTTATGTTGCACGATGGACCTTCCACCTTCCATTCACCAGCAAAGAAACGAATGCGTTAGAATATACTTTGGAGTAAGAGGGCTTAGTTAGGTACCAAGTTGTTCAGAGTATCAAGTTCTGTGAAAACTACAAATGCTGGCTAGAACCTTGTAGACTAGAAACCTGTACAGAGGCACCTTATCTTATTGGCTTAAGATTAGGTGTTCTTCCTCTTAAACCCAATAAGGGGACATTTTTATTCTGAAAACCTAAAATACGTTATCATTTTCATCTTTTTGTTAGACCAGTTTGTATAACAAGAGCAATTTTTTTTAACCTCTCGAACTTTGGCTAACGATTTCTAAAACCAGCTCACAATTCCGTTTGTCGTTTCGGTTTAGGAAGTTTATTGTAGAAGATCCAATATAAATCTAGAAACTATCTTACTCCATTGTGAATCGTGTCAGTTAACCTTTATTGAAGCCTGCATAAACTTTTTTTTTTTTACATTTTTATTGTTTTAATGACACATGGGGCAAAGTCGTAGAAAGAAGTTGCTATTACGTTTCTGTGACGCTCGGTGCAAAACAGTAAAGGAACTGCTCATTTGGTGCTATGATGCGCGATACAAAACAGAGCCAAGGATCTGATCTTTCGGTGCTGTGACACGAGGTGCAAAACAGGAAATGAGCATATCGTTTGGTGCCTTGATGCGCGGTGCAAAGCAGAGCAAAATAGCTGATCTTTCGGTTCTGTAATGTGAAACGTGGTGCAAAACAACAAACGAGCTGCACTTTTGGTGATGTGGTGTGCGGTGCATGCAGATGAGAAACCAGGAGATACTCTTTTGGTTCTGTGGAGCAGCAAAGAAAGGGCTGATTTGGTGCTATGATGCGCGATGCAAAGCAGAGCCAAATAATTCATCTTTCGACTCTGTGAATGCGGTGCAAAGCAGCTGCTCTTTTGGTGCAGTAATGCGCGATTCAAATCAGAGCCAAGGAGCTGCTCTTTCGGTTTTGTGAAGCACGGTGCAAAACAGCAATGAAACTGCTCATTTGGTGCTGTGATGCGAGGTGCAAAGCAGAGCCAAGAATATGCTCTTTCGGTGCTGTGACGTGCAGTGCAAAACAGAGCAAAAGAGCTGTTCTTTCAGGTCTGTGATGTGAAGTGGGGTGCAAATCAACAAACGAGTTGCTCTTTTGGTGCTGTGTTGCGTGGTGCATAGCAGAGTAAAGCAGCTCTTTTGGTGCTGTGATGATTTGTACAATGCATAAGCAAAGGAGCTGGCTCTTGTGTATCTACAATACCTGCTGAACCCATACCGGATGTAATTCAAATTCCTACACGTATTCTGCGCCCCAAGCTGTATATTTAGCTCTTAAATCCATAAGACTGGACAGGGCAAAAATTTTTGGAGACTTTCGCTCTATGTATCAAAATATTCAGAAATATCTATCACATAATAATTGCTCAAGAAACTATTCATAAATAATTGTAACTAAGACTTGAAATATAAAATTATATGCTAAAAGAGGCATGTCTAATTGTCCATCTTTTGTTTAACATTGAAGACCACAGATGACCATAGAACACCAACCATTGAACATTCAACCAATAAACCAACCGTATTAGACACAGCTTTTCCCATAGGACACCGATTTTTGCAGTCAGCAACTTCCTGCAAGAATTTTCGTTTAAACTAAGTCACCGTATAGCTCACTACTATAGCCATATCGTACACAGTTCTAAAATAATTAGCAACACCCAAAGTCATATTTACACTCGTTGTGGAGTTATACCTTACCTCTATGCTTGGTGGATCAAAGGTATCTAACCTGAATGAATCACAACTAACTGTATCAGTCTAGCTGGTTCCTGCATGCGCGAGCAAAATAATTTGCTGGGCAGCATGACACGCAAACGGTCACAGACCACACTCCCTGTCCCCACCCCGGACGCCATGCATTCCCCCATTGTCTGGTCTGAATACTCCCCCATCCCTGCTCCCCCTCACTTGGAACCCCTCATGTTTGATCTTCTTTGGGAAGTAAGTAGCATTTTCAATGGAGGGAGTCACTCTTATTTTCAGTGTGGCTGAATTGTCCGTTTGATACCAGGCGCGATAACCCCCGCAACAACGATCCTGCATGCAGTGATTCTTCTCAACCAACTTCGACTCTACTAGTTAGAATTATTGAAGCAATATTTTGTTTGTTACTGATTGTTACAGGGCACATCCATTCGATTATTGGCTGCTCGTGCGCTTTCATTTTAGTGCATGATGAATTTACTGTGTGAATCTCATCCCGACTAAGCGTATTATATGTATAAATACATTGGTGCATATTCGCACAACTAATTGATGACCAAACAGTTAGCTAAATCATATGAACCTGAACCACGACCTTGTCTGTATACGTCATCATTGTGCTGCGGTACTTCTAACGAAAGCATCTTAGAGGATCTTAGCATGAATTAGGAAGGCTAAGGGAAGCATATAAATTATAATTTGAGATTTTGTTATATTTCAGCCTAAAAGGGGCCAGCATTTGCGCTCTGAAAAAAATTGTTTTACATGTGTAGTTTATTATTTTTATATTTGTTTTAGGTATACATGAATGGGAGTTTGGCCAGGACAATGGCGTCTAACAAAAATATTGAGTCAGTACTTAAGCAAGACAGTGAATCATATTTTCGCAAAGTAAAGTCTGAACATTCGTGCGGCAACGTTTTAAAAATTTCGAGCAAATGTTCGTCTGGTAGATGGAAGCGATCTCGACATTCCGATGAAAGCCTCTCTAGCAGCGAAGATTTGACCAAGTCCAACTGGTTACACTTAAGAAGTTTAAAGCCGCATGTTGTGGCTGGTCAAACAGAAAATTTAAACCAGGAATGTGTGTTGTCTGCCCATGAGCGCATTGGCTTTAACGATGCCTCCGGAAATCTAAACTATCCCTACTTGCGTGCGGGAACGCCACCTGAAAAAGGAGTTTGTTTAATTCTTCCTAAAAAGGCCATCCCCATTAAGGAAAAAAATTCATCCGACTATTCATCCGAGCAATCGATTGATATCCAATGTGATATCATAGGAAGTAATAAACATAAGCAAGTCCATAGGAAGCATGCGGAGAAACCTCATAAATGTGAAGAATGCAACAAAGAATTCAGTCAGAAGTTACACTTGATCTTGCACCAGCGGATCCATCCCCAGGATGATCCTTCAAACTGCAGTTCTTGCAAATTGGCCGTTACTCAGCAAGTATCATGTCGCAACGTTCCCATTTACAAGTGTGAGGAGTGCGAGAAGTATTTCAGCCAGAAATTGCAACTCATCTTGCACCAACGAGTCCACAAGCGAGAAAGGTTACGTTACCCTGGCGATGGAAGTAGTGAAACATCGTTGACTTGTAGCGAGGAATCCGTCATGATTGAGCCCAAGCCTCAGGGGTGTGTAGAAAAACCATTCAAGTGCGACGAATGTGAAAAGACATTTCGACAAGAACTGCGCTTGGTCCTGCACAAGAGGGGCCACGAAAAGGAGAGGATGTACCAATGTCCGGAATGTGTTCTGCGTTTTAGCCAGCTAGCTTCCTTAAACTACCACAAGCTCGCGCACACCGGACAAACGATGCACACATGTGAAATATGTTCAACAGCATCTCGCAACAATTCTACAAACTCTAAAGAACGATCCCACACCACTCTTCCCGTTAAAAAGCTTTCCGGTACTTGCAAGTGGACTACAGTAGCGACACCATTAGTGTCTTCGTAGTTTTCGCCTTACAGTTAAGGTCATCAGGTTTTTTAATGGTATTGGAAGCGTCAAGAATTGGTAATGCAGGAACGGCCTCTCATTTAAAACAAAGTTGTGGCTGACTGATCTGAAATCACTGCCAGTGTATATCCATGACGTTTTGGCTTTATCACTTAGCTAATATATCGCACGAAAGAAGTCAAGAAAAAAAACCAAGGTTTTTCATTGTGAAGTAATTAAACGCTGTTGCAAAAAGTACGTGTTTATGGGAACTAAAAGTAATCTTATCATGGTAAAAATAAATACTCATTCTGTTACACTAAGCTGATCTGTAGTATATGTTAACCCATAGTGATAAATGGAATCAGCTTGGTAAAATTACTTACTTCTTCAAATTTTTAATGAGGAAAGTAAACAATACTAACTGTACGGGCTACTTTTGCTATCAACATTTATAAATTTCTGGCAGACATATTTTTTTCTTTCTTCTTGATTTTAAACAAAGTATTTTGGACGTCCTCAATAAGTACATAAGCATAAATCGGAAGGTATGGGTTTAAAGAAGCATTGAAGCCTGCAATGAAGTACATCCAATGAAGATAAGCCTTTTAAAATTAAATACATTAAATGGATATAACAGAAAAAGATATAACCTGGGACGTCCCAGGACATCCTTTTTACTAGTGTGGAGGCAAAGAAGAAAGTTGAGTTTCTCTCGTAGCGGTCCTTATGTAAGCCTCAGCATGAACTTCAATGTTAAACGTCAAACTTTGAACTCCTATAGTCTCGCCCAGAATTGACACAGACGAAGGAAATGCGGTATTTAGGGTCGTGTCGCAACTATTGCACTGCATTACAAATTTTAATGACAATGATCGAACCGTTCGGCGTCCACAGTATGGCCATTTCTTGTTGTTGTTCTTGTTGTTGTTCTTGTTGTTGGGACTCTTTGCCCTCACCTGGAGGCCGAAACACTGAACCGATTTTCAAGTTCTATAGCTTAAAACGTAGGTGTGGACATGGCCTAGGGCATTTCGCAGGCTATCACGGTCCTTATGTAAGCCTCAGCATGAACTTCCATGTTAAACGTCAAACTTTGAACTCCTATAGTCTCGCCCAGAATTGACATAGACCAACGAAACTCGGTATTTGGGGTCGTGTCGTAACTATTTCACCACATTACAAATTTTAATGACAACAATCAAACCGTTCGGCGTCCACAGCATGGCCATTTCTTGTTGTTGTTCTTGTTGTTGTTGGGACTCTTTGCCCTCACCTGGAGACCGAACCGATCTTCAAGTTCTATAGCTTAAAACGTAGGTCTGGACAAGGCCTAGGGCCTTTCGCAGGCTATTGTAACGTAACTACAATATTCTTGTCACGGAAAGACGAATGGGCTAAAACTTTTGCTCTCACCTAGAGATCGAACCAATGAACCGATTTTCAATTTGTATAGCTTAAAATGTAGGTATTAACACCGACCAGGGCCTTTTGAACCCGATTTTGATGTGACTGCAGTATACTCGTCGGCAGAGCAATTATTATTGCAGAGCACTGGGCAGAAATCATTAATGTTGCTGTTGGGACTCTTTGTCCTCATCTGGAGATCGAAACCACAGAACCGATTTTCAAGTTCTATAGCTTAAAACGTAGGTATGGACAAGGCCTAGAGCCTTTCGCAGGCTATTTTAATGTAACTACACTATTCTTGCCACGGAAACCCAAATGGGCTATAACGTTGGCTCTAACCTAGAGATCGAACCAATGAACTGATTTTCAATTTCTATAGCTTAAAATGTAGGTATTAACACCAACCATGGCCTTTTGAACACGACTTTGATGTGACTGCAGTATTCTCGTTGGCAGAGCAATTATTATTGTAGAGCACTGGGCAGAAATCATTAAGTGGAGTAACACATTTTTGCAAATCGAGCAAGAAACACGAAATTTGATACACAAGTCTTAGACCCCATGA
>JAHWFP010081160.1:0-15412 GCA_023313725.1 Lithobius niger
TGGAACTGGATGAGAACAGCTCGCGATTGTGCACGTTCACCACGCCAATCGGACTGTATCGTTTTCGAACGGATGCCTTATGGCATCGCTTGTGCACCTGAAATGTTCCAAAGGGCAATGGAACAAACATTTTCAACAGTAGGCACAGTACAGCCTTTCCAAGACGACCTGTTAATCTCGGACGAAGATGTTCTGGGTCATGATGCCAAGCTACGTCTCACAATGCAGGCAGCAAGGGAGGCAAACTTTAAAGTCAACGAAAAGAAACTACAGGTCGCACTTAGTGAAGTGAAATACCTTGGACACATTATTTCGAAAAACGGTATTACCACCGACCCGTCAAAAGTCGAAGCCGTCTCGCAGATGCCTCCTCCAACAAACAAAAAAGAACTCAACGTTTTTTAGGAATGGTCACCTATCTTGCGAAGTTTGTGCCACATTTCTCTGACGCTACGAGTGTCTTGCGGCAGCTTATTTCCAAACACTCTTCGTGGAGTTGGACACCAGTTCACCACCAGCACTATGACAGAGTCAAACATTTGTTAACAACGTCTCCAGTCTTGAGTTTTTATTATACTTATAAACCTCTCACACTCCAAGTTGACGCGAGCTCCTACGGCCTTGGAGCCGTGGCCTTGCAAGAGGGCAAGCCACTAGCCTATGCGTCGGCTACTCTCACACAAACCCAAGTGGCCTACGCTCAGATTGAAAAAGAACTTTTGGCTGTGGTATTTGGGTGTGAACATTTTAACTATTACACTTTCGGTCATCGCATTCTTGTGCAGACGGATCACAAACCATTGCTGGGACTTTTGACCAAGCCGTACGAAAAAATTACTTGTCTTCAACGCCTCCTCCTTCGTCTGCAGCGCTACGACGTCGAACTCGTCTATCAACCTGGTAAAAACCTTGAATCAGCGGACACACTCTCACGCTGTCCGTCAACACGAACTTTTCCGTCGGATGACATTGAAAACAGCAAAGTTAGTGTGTATTATAGCGGAAATCACGGATGTCAAGGTCGAACAACTCAAAGAAGCAACAACACAGGATGCCATGCTTCAGAAGGTTATTACCGTCGTTCAGAACGGTTGCCTCAGTCCAAGAAAGACCTCGATCCAGAAGTAAGAGTATTTTGGGAGTTTCAGGATGAACTCCACGTCCAGGATGGTCTTTTGTGCAGAGGACAACGTCTCGTCATTCCACACGCAAAACGCTAAGAGATCCTGCTTGCAATTCATGAGACACACAGAGGAATTCTAGCGTGCAAAGCAACTGCCCGCGAAGCAGTGTTCTGGCCTGGCTTGTCTGCAGAAATTCACCGAATGATTTCGCAATGCCAAGTCTGTCAACAATTCCAGCGCAACAATCAGTCTGAACCACTTTTGCCTCGAGAAACCACTACGTACCCATGGCAGCAAATAGGAGTGGATTTTTGCAAAGCGTGCGAAGGTGAATACATTGTTGTCATAGATTATTTCTCTAGCTTTGTTGAAGCGGTCAGGCTAACCTCGAAGACGGCAACGGCTACTATTAACATATTAGAACCTCTGTTCGCAAGGTACGGTGCTCCGCAGTCCCTGGTGTCCGACAGGGGCCCGCCGTTTGACTCGCACGAGTTCGCCTCATTCCTCCAAGACTGGGGCATCGGGTGGCGACCAAGCAGTCCTCGCTATCCCAAGTCAAATGGCCTCGTTGAACGTGCGATTGGCACCTTTAAGCATCAACTGATCAAGGCCAGGGAAGACAAGAAGATCCTTACTTCCGTCCTCATGACAAGTCACGCTACCCCTCGGCAATGGTCTTAATCCCTCTCAGTTATTTCTGCGCCGTCAAATACGCACCAAAGTGCCACGTCTGACAGCCGTACTGGAAAAGGGAGGAGAGCAGATTGAAGCATCTTCTCCACGGTCCCAAAGCAAAGTCGAGTACGCAAATGCTCACACTAAAGCTCTTCCTCCATTGAAGATCAAACGGGAAGTTTGGTATAAAGAAGCCCCAGACTCGAAACAGTGTTCGTCCGGCACCATTGAACGTATGGGGCCAGCCACAAGGTCTTACCTGGTAAAATGTGCTAATGGTGCCAAGTTAGTTAGAAACAGGTTCCATTTAAGGCCTAAATTTAAGCCAGACAGTTCCGGCACACAGCCCGATACGGGTGCTTCCAGTGAAACTGAAATGGTACGTGCTAACCCCAACACGAAGCACCCGAGTCCCTCTACCGCTCGACGTCCCAGCGAGAGGGTCAAGAAACGCCCCGAGGCGCTGAGAGACTATATGACTTAAATACGAACCTCCCTCGTTATGTCATTCTTCCCCCCCACCCCTTTTTTTTAGTTTCCCCTTTCTTTCCCTGTGTATCTTTTTTGTTTGCAGTGTTGAACTTGTTGTGATGGTTCCTTCAGTGTTCTTGGCATTTAAAAAGGGGCGTGTTACGTATGCCTTCTTTCCTATACTGTGAGGGCGCCACTATTTGTATGTACCGGTCGCGTCACATCTTATATCCACGTGTATGAACCCGGGAGTTGTAACCGATATAAAACACAGCCGATGGTAAACCTGTTGTTAGCTCAGCATTTCTGTCATGTCCTTATGTCAAACCACTTACTTACACAATACATGACAGCTACTATCATCAAACTCGTCAAGAAGGCAGGAATTCATGAAGAACAAGCAACTCAGATTGCCAGCAAAGCCATCAGGTACTCAACTAACAGAATTTACGACAGCCAAAATGGTTTCATTAGTGTAACGGAGGGAACGTCAATCCTGTCAACTCCCGCCCCCCCCCCCCCCACCATCAGAACTTCTAAAATTTCTCAACGACCTATTCAAGGAAGTACTAAAGAGTTCAACAATTCTTGCGTAGCGTTCAGCATTGAACTCCGTCTTTAATGCAGCAGGCAGCACCAACCTCATTGACGACTACTGCATCTCCTCCCTAATCAAGTTTTTGAAATCGAACGCCCAGCAACCCGCCGTATCTTTCCAGATTGGGACCTCTCTATCGTTCTACAATCACATATGAAAGAACCTTGGAAACCAATGAAGAAGTGCCCTATGAACATTCTCACCCGCAAGAAGATATTCTTAATAACATCGGCGGCAAGTTTAGGATGCAGCGAAGTGCAAGCCTTATCAACGGACCCAGCCTTCTGTATCTTCGGTCCTGACAAATCCTGAGTCACCCTCACACCAAGAGCCCATTTTCAAGCCAAAACTAATAAACTGTGTGAACCAACCAAACCCATCGCCATCCCGGCCTTATCCAAGATTACAGGTGACGAACCCGAACGCCTCCTCTTTCGGTTTCTAGGTCTCCGCTACTACATCACCAGAACCGACAACAATGAATATCGCAAAAGCAGAAACCAACTATTTTTGGCTTTCATCAGAGGCTTCGGTGACACTTCAGCAGGCACCATCGCATCTTGGATGAACGACGTCATCCTAAGTGCGTACGAAGATCCTAAAAGAGAGCCAAATTCGACTGTTTTACCCATTTTTCTGAATAGAGTGCGAAGTTTGTTAACTTTTTGGGGGAAGCCAGCTCGCAACCCTAGGATACCCGTCAAGGCGGTGCCCACCACCTAACTGACGAGGTCTGTTTGTGAATACGAAAATTCACAGGTAATATATTTTCCACCGGCATTAAGGATCATAAATGTGCTGGCCCCAGGGAGGGGGGGGGAGCTGAAAATTGTTTCTTTTGCCTAGGAAAACATACATTATGTCACCCACCCTGCCTCCCCTCTTTATAGTCACCACCTTGACAATATTGAGAGGAAAAATAATGCCTGCCTTTTGCACTAACACGCTTTTATAGAGAAATGGATGCGCAGTTGAGTTATCGAGCTGGCGGCTACAAGCAACCAGAAAACCTCCAGGGTAACAGCCAAAATTCACAGGTAATGTACATTTTGCTAGGCAAAACACAATTTTCTGCCGCCTTTTTCCCGGGCCAGCAAAATTTTGTTTTTCTCTTTATTGGCTTTACGTGTTTTCTTTGCTTAGCTGAAGCTGAAATTCCTTGTGAGTTGGATCTTTTGTTTTCGGTGGAATTTGCTATTTGTAAATAGGCAAACTGAACTGTAAACAATTTTTTTAAACTATCTGAGAGGTTTTGATTGTTGAATTGTTTTTAGTAGTGTAAAGTAATTGTGATATATCTACAGATATGCCTACAATGTGACAATGAAAGAAGTAAACATGCTTGTAACGTCAGGGGTGATGGAAATTCCAGGACTTGTTGCCAGGAAGGAATTAGATGCGCTCGAGTATTTCAAGAGATTGAAACCGGTAAGAGTATAAACTAATTACCATCATGTGGATTGCCCACGAATTTTTTTTATTTTGAAAGTGTATAAATTAACTGCGGCCTCTGTAATTTTAAAGTTATGTGCCTATCATTGAGGGTACGTAGATTTTTCTTGCATTTCTTTAATTCAAGTTGTCTTCAAGTATGTGCTAGGAGAGGAATGGATGCAGGTGTTTACGTAGGGTGTGTCAAGCTACAATGCCTGAAGTACAGGCTACATCGTGTTGGTTGATGAAATCACCACGCATGCTTCACTATGTAAACGCGGTCTCGTATCTGACGCTCGTGGTGAGGACACCTTAACACCACCGAAGAAAAAACCTGAGGGCAGCATTCTTCCACACAAGAAGAACAATCGTCTATATGGCGATTTCACATTAAAAATGTAAATATTGTACATTATTCCTTTAGGCATAAAGCCGAAACACTTTTCCAGCTTAGTTATGTTGTAGATGTTGAAAACACGATATTTTTTATTTATAACAGGTGACGACTTTGTTTATTTATGAAAAATGTCCGATGTTCAAACCACTGTGAAAACTAACCTAAACTGCGATATAGCCCTTTAAAACTAGCTGGAACATTTAATCTTTTGATTTGTGCACTTAATGCATTTTGGTAAACTTAACTTCTTGCCATGAACCCTACCGGAGCTCCAATGCTTGTTTGTTTATTTTTACGGACCCAGTGTATGAATTTTTATATCTATTTTTTTTTAGCATCTCCATCCAAATTCCGACCGTAGCAAACCTCTAAAAACGAAAACAAACTAGCTTTCCTTCAATTAAATCATGCCTTGTATATAGCAATCCGTTTCCCAAAGTTGAATATTTAGTCGCCCCCCCCCCTTCAATAGTTGCGATGCATAACATCGTAGTTTATTTTTATAGGCCTAAAAATCACGTTGTTATGAGTTTTAAAATCACTGCACTTCCATGCCAGGCCTCTAATTGTTTACAATGCCTTTAAAAATCCTTTGTTGACTCAGCTCCTTCAATACCGTAGCCGTAAAAACACGGAGTCAACTCCCCACGCATTGAGAGCAACCTCGCTACCCTGCCCGTCCGCGCTGTCATGGCCGACTTCAGGTAGTGCCAGCTCTGCCGGTTTGGGTCAGTCTTTCCTCCTCCAAGTGTCCACCTCTTCCCCACTCACCCCCTACGTCGCTCTCCTACAGGTCCGCGCTAACCCTCTGAAGCAGAAGGCATAAAAACCCAGACGCAGTAGAGTTTCGTTAGCACAGCACAGCTCAGGATACTCAAAGCTAGAGTCGCTACGCCGGTCGGAAGTGGAGATGCCGCGGTCTGATTGTTGCCATGCCGGGCAAAAGTAGTGGTTCGTATTTCAACTAGTTTAACTTTAAAAGTTTATTTTTTGGACTTTACGTCAAAATTTATAGTTTAATTTTAAACTTAACCTCGTAGCTTTGTAGTTAATTTTATGGTGCGTCAAGCCAAACGGCATTTCGGACCATAATTATGTCCCATAGTTATTCGTGCAGAGAATCGGCTCTGTTTATTTTAAAAATGTCCACCTTTAAAATTAGGTAAAAATGTAAGTGTATATTGTTGTTCGTGTGAAAAATTGATTTCACGTTTTTATCCTCTTTGTATCTTTTTTGTATTTTCATGTGAATTTCTTCATTCATCGGAACAAAAAATTGTTGGAGCCACAATTTCCACTCCGGTGAAGCCTAACGAAAAAAATAAATATCAGCAACAATCTCTCGAATGCCAGATGTTTGTCCCCAGCAACGCTGCAGCGTTTCAGCTGCAGAAATGGTTGCTGCAAAAAGAAAATTAACCAAAAAAGGCTACAAAAATTAAAACAACAACACTGAAAAGTTTAATTGAATTTATTGTAAAATTGCTCCAGAAATCAAAACAGAAATTTAAAACTGGCAAGTTTTCAGCCAGTTTATTAATGTTTAATTTGTTGCTTAACCATGTACATCTTAAGTTCTTTATTTTGTAAAAACAGCTTTCAAAAATAGTGTTTAGTTTTTCCTCGAAAGCGACAAATTATATATCTTTCTTTAAAAATAAGTAGTGCACTAAAAAATACATCTTGCCTTCGTAATCATAATTTTATTTCCAGCTAGGCTTAGATTTTTTTTTTCTGTTTTTTTTTTCGCTCGCTGCATTGTGGAGTCGTCACTTGTGTGCTCCACAATGGCAGCCATCAATTTCATGTCAATATGTTAACCCTACCAAGATACCCCTTTAACTACTAATAGGCTGTTCCATAATTGTATATAGTCTTAAGTGCATCACATGACTTCCTTGTATATAAAGAGAAGTAAATAGGAAGTTCTATGTCTTATCAGCTGTAGCCTACACTCTGGTAGTCCGTGTGTTTATTACCATTGGTGCCCACGCTGGGCTAAGGTGTGTCCCCGCCTAGGACATCACAAAGGGGATGATGATTTTCCTGAAGGGGCTCGCAACCCATAGATATGGAAAAGCTTGGTACATGACTTTGGTCGTGGTCCTTCTGGGAGGGCTGCCCATTTAGATCAGTTTATGGATGGCTCGCACATTCCATGATTTGGTGGGGATTTCATTAAACCCTTCCGTTTTCTTTCAATGTTCTGATTCGTTGGTCTAGAGTGCATGACGGACGACGCGTCGCGGGGTCTCCCTTCGTGGATCTCCAGCTAGGAGCGGGACGCCCCCACCCTCTCTGGGGGATGGCGGGCGCTCGGGCAACGGTCTTCGGATCGATCTGGTCCTTGGGGCAAGTTCCGAATGGGGAACCCAGCTTTGTGGAAGCTGGGAGACGGTCTTGGACCGTTCTGGTTTGGTTCGGTCAGGTTTGGTATTGGCGGCGATCATCCAACCGGGCGGAACCTATTTTTGGTCTTGGTCTTGAGTCTGCAGCAGGAGCAGCATGGTTTCTTTCGGGACGCAATCATCTTGCCTTCGCATGGTGAAGTGTGCGAATTGGTGCCCCAGTTGGTGTTTGTGTGTGACAAACACGGAACTTTCTCTAAGGGTGGAAGGTCTGGTTGACACGGTTCGGTGATTGACGTGATCGAGTGTTTTCACTTAGCGGGTACGATAAGTTGGGAACACAGGCTGGCGTTGGCCATCAGGACACCTCGTCTTTCGAGGGGGTTGCGCAGTTTTGCGATAAATCAATGTGCAACGGTTCACGGGGCATTTGTGACACTGGGAAGTTTGTCATTGTAGGCTTCGCAAAGGTGAATGGTTTGGTCATTTGTTGATTGGTGGCCAGACGACGCAGGGGGACTTGTACACAGAAGGTAGTTCTGGTGGGATGTTTACGCTTCATACATCGTGAGCCACGTGGGGCGATCTTGGATCTTGCTCCACGTGGAGATGTGAACTGAATAACTTCTTTCGGCGGTGAAGTCCGCCCTTTACACACGCGGTGTTAGGAATGGAGCCGATTTGGTTTGGTTTGGTACTCGAAAGGATTAACTCCCAGTGCAATAAAGGGCTACAAGTCGGCCATCAATTCCGTGCTGTCGTGTCTAGGCCTGAGGCAGCTGCTCTCAAAGTGGAATCTGCCTCTTGTGCTGTCATGTTTAGAGAAAGCCCCCATGAGCCCTTGTGCTCTGCATCTGTTATTGCTTACCCTGAAGACACTCTTTTTGGTGGCATTGACGACGGCAGCTCGACAAAGCGAATTAGCGACTTTAACGAGAGGCATGGGCAGCATTTGTTTTGCACAAGTTTGGTCCTCTGCCCGAATAGCTTTTCCATCCGAGTTCCGTGCAAAGAATCAACGGACGGACGCTCCTCCTAAGTCATTGTTGATTAAAGCGTTGAAACCAATGGTGAGTCCAGAGGGGATGGAATGGACACAGGGTCCAGTCGGGTACTATCTGGAAAGGACTAAGCCGCCTGGAGGAAAGTTTCCATCTCGAGCTCCGTTGTTTCAACAGGGGGATCAGAAGACAGGGGATGTCCTGCCCCTACCGCTGTCGGCCATGAAGGTGGGAAGACGGATTTGCCAGGTGATCAGGCAGGCCTACGAGCAGGGTCCAGAACTTCAGGATCTGCCTGTGAAAGTATGTGCCCACGACTTAAGAGCATTGTTGGCATCTTAGGCTTTTTGATTCGGGAACGCCCTTGGGCGAGGTGGTGGCAGCCAGCTCATGGGCAAACAAGAACGCTTTCATCCCCCACTACCTGCGTGATGTTGGTTCGTCTGGCGCGAGTGGACTACACCGTCCCCATGTGGCAGCAAGAAGTGTGGTGAAGTTGTGAGGAGTGATGAACTTGTGCACACTGGTGAAACGGCGACAAGACACAAGTCAGTGTTTGTGTTCGCTAGACCCACTGGAACTTTCTCTGAATGGGTTAGTGAAGGTAGAAGGTGGGAAATTAGAGAGGGCACAAGTGTTCGTCAGGAAGAAGAGCGTCAATGTGACGAAAGTGACGCGCTTTTGGAAAAATTTTGCATACTGGAGAGAAGCCGACCTAACACAAGGCAGTGTCCAGGGTCGCCCACACGAACTTTTTCCCAGGGGAGAAGTGGTGGAAGTATGCAGTTTGTGCACGTAGACCTCGTACACAGTTGATACCAGGGCTGCAGTCGATGCAACCAAGAGCACTACACCGGCGATTTCCACGCTGCAATTTGCATCGCCGTTTTACACGTGGTTGGTCCTCCGTGTGTTCGTGGTTCCACCTTGGTTCCGTGCAGAAAATCGGGACAGACGCTGCCCCCAAACCGTGGTGACATTGGCGCAAAAGCCGTGGGTTCCTCCGGCGGAGACGGAATGGACACAGTTCCCTGTAAGAGCCCTCCGTTCCTACCTAGCAGCCTTCGTGGAGTGGTCGAAACAGCCTGGGGGGGGGGGGGGGGCGCACCCGGAAATGCCAGCCAAGCCCCGTTGTTTGTGGTAGTGGTGCCAGATGACAGGGGTGTCCTTCCCCAACCGTAGTCCCCTTGTGAAGGTAGGCAGATGGGTGTCCCAAGTCTTCAGCCATGCCTATGAGCAGGGTCTGGAACATCTGGATCTGCCGGGGAAGGAACAACCCATGAGGTGAAGGCACCAACGGCGTCTTGAGCAATTGCGTCGGCAACGTTTTTGGATGAGTAAGTGGCAGCCTGCTCAGGACAAACAAGGTCACGTTCGTCTCGCATTGTCGGCGAGATATTGCTTCGCGAGATGGGTGCAATGTGCGACGTCCGCACGTGGCAACGGGGAGCGTGTTTGTTTTGTGATTAGTGGAAGAAGTGTGCACACTGGTGAAAAGGCGACAAGGCATAAGGCACTGTTCAGACGTTGCCATGCCCATGGGAATTATTCCCTACATCGAGAAGGTGGGAAAAAGATTAAAGGGAGCAATTGTATTTTCGTCACAAAGAAGTACTTCCGAAGAAGTGACGGTGGGGAAGTGCTCCGTTTGAACTCATTGCTTTCTGGAGAGGTCCTGACCTAACACAAAGCAGTGTTTTGAGGTTGGGCCACAAGGACTTCAACTAATTCCTTTCGTTTGTTTGTGGAAGAATGCAACTTGTGCACAGTGGAATGTACACAGTGGAATAAAAAGAGACTGCTATCAGTGCAAGCCAAGTCGGCTGTAGCAGGGATGTGAGCAGTCTGAAACCAGGGCGCAACCCACAGAACAGGCGAGTGAGTGGGTAAGGTTCCTAGTTGTCAGAAATTTAAATGGTTGTGTACAGAAAAGAGGAGAGTTGCAATGCAAAAAGGTAACAGGGTTCGTGCTGTCCCGCCATCCTATTGGACAAATTCAGCACATACTAGAGGTCAATATTTTACAGATAGTAAGAAACGACAATTTTAACTTGATTAAAATTAGTTTTTACTATCCTAAAATACTTACCTCTAATAGGACCCGCCCGGCCTCCCCGCTTCGCAGAACCCTAATTGAGAAGGAAGGTGTCTGGGAAACGAAAGTGACGTTCGGAGGCTGGAGCTGTATTGTTGGGAGCAGCGATTGTTGCGCTCCAGGTGGCAGTAAGGCTAACCTCATTGCATTGCAAGTGTTGCAAAGGTTTTTAAACGTTACGGGGTTTAAAAAATTCGGGTAGGAAAAACAAATCGAAACGATTTTAGCACATACCAGAGGTAAGTATTTTAGGATAGTAAAAACTAATTTTAATCAAGTTAAAATTATCGTTTTCCCCACATTATATCCAGCATATAATTTGAAACAAATTTTATTCTAGGTATTGACCCAGTTTACTCCTCTATTCAAGAACTACTTGAAAAGCATAGATTCTCAAAGAGATTGCTTGAATGCCCTCGAGGTAAGTACTCATTACATCAAATAAATAGGAATGTTCCTTAACTTACATTTGTTTCATGTGTGTAAGTAAACAGGGATGGGGAGTAATTGGTAAATTACCACCAATTACCACCACCAATTACCACCACCCGGTAAATGGCCATCAGTAGCACATGCTATAAAATGAACAATTCTGTGAATAGTTAGGAAACTTTTAAAAGGGGAGCAAAGTGCATAATATTCACTTTCATCCAAAAATACTTACCTTTCAATTCATGCTTAATATCGTAAATATTAACGCATCAATGCTCAAACCAGTTTAAAACACTTAAAAGGAGGTTCATTGGCTCCTAACAGTGTGGCACTGTACAGTTCCTAGTAGGCCCTTCCACACTTACACATCACTGTCGTTTGAGGATCCACTAGCTTCAGTTGTGTAGTGCTTCAACACAGTGTTTATGCTTCGTTTTTGCATTTCTGTGGAAATGGCCGTTCAATTCAGTTCTGCTGTCACCTCCAATGAACATGAATCATCATGTACGTACCGAAAAACCCCTAGTGATAAACATTTATAGTGTAGGGAGTGTTGGAATTGTCATTTTGTTAACCCTTTACTTCGCCGACGTTTACAAGAACTTTCATTCTCGTGAAAATTACCAGTTTCCCCACGATTTTACTTCAGTTCAAATTATGTTGTCTCTTCAGTAATTTGGCATGTGAGATACAAAACACTTAAAAATGCATACGAGTGAGAATAATGGAGAAGCGTATAAAAGCGTATCTGTGAAGGAAAGGGTTAATGACTTTTATATGGTGTGTTTGTCTCATTCCGGCAACCTTATCAAGATTATTCTTCATGTGTGGTATCAGTCCAACCTTAGGGAAGCTTCTGAGTCGTAGGCTTGGGAATCTTTTTTTCTTCAGGAGATGTTAGCCAGTCTAAACTCGTAGGTAATTCCCCTCGTGCTTCGCAATCACCTTCTGGCCCTTTAAACTTGCCTCCGCTTTCAGGCGATAACATTTCTGTTCCCGACCGCGAATCGTTCTCCCCACCTGTTTTGTCTTCTCAGTCTTCCAACTTGGACTTAGGGGTGCCTGCTAGTATCAAGAACTTTCCGAGTGTGACCTTGGGTGAAATGACGGCTCTTCGACTGAATTTACCAGACTCTGTTCGAGCAATTTCAACCAAACTATGGCAGAGAAAGAGGCATCCAAGATGGTGGCCACCAAGTCTTTCGTCGACCCACCCTCACAAGACTCGATGCATTCGCCTTCCGGTTTGTCTGCTGCTCCACGACTCGCCTCAACGGCTGCTTGATAATCCCCGAAGCCGTATTTTTTTTTCATGTTCAGTGGCTTATACTAAAGTCAAGATATCACTTCGTATCTTCAAATTTTCCATGATCAGTAGCCCTGGAGATGTAAATTCACAGGCGATCATCTTCTTCAGGCAGTCCACTTTAACTCAAAACATCGTCCAACGACCGTTCGTCGTCTGCTAGGAATTTGAAGCGTGAGCGTGGCTTGCTCATGAATTTTTATGGTAAGCGGTGTGTCATTTTCAAATAAAAAATCCGTTTTTTCATTTTCCTACTAAAACTTATCTCCTTTCCCTCTAGGCGCGCTGCCCCTCCTCTCCTGGTGGGCGTCATCTTGCTTTTCCCTCCATCACTATTTTGAGCATGCCATCCGGGATGGCCGTGCGTCGTTAATGCTCATTGTTTTTTAAACGTTTACGTGCGTTTTGGACTCCTTTTTCGCATCGATCATGTCTGTACGTGAGTCGGAGACGAAGCTGCGTGCCCTACTGAACAAGTATTTCGACAAGTACAAGTGCCAGAAATTACCTAGAGATTTCCACCCATTGTGTCGACAGTGCCGTCCTTGTGACTTCGTGACGAAGGTCTGTGACTTATGTGATCTACACCACCCCAGCACTGTGACGTCGATTCTTACAACTTGGAAAAAATCTGATCAGCGTGAGGATCAGCATGGTAGAGAAAAGGAAAGACTAGTTAAAATATCGGTCGACCAAAGATTGGCTTCGATGAGCAAAGACCCGGACATGCCTCCTGTGTTTTCCGAAGCTGATCGCGGGGAAGATTCCAATATGGCGACCGACAAAGCGATGGGTCAGTGCGAAGGAGAAACTGTACATGCTCTGAACATTCCGAGCACACCTGAAGTATCTGACGCTACGAATGAACATCCTTGTTCGATATCACACTTGAGTGAAGATGGAATAATTAATACGGCAACGGCAGCGGCAAGCGCTGTTTCCGATGCAAAGGGAACAGTACTTGAAAGTCGACTTCTATTGGGAATGGACGCTAAACTTGGTACTTTCTTGGCCGATTTGCGTTAGACATTTAACCTTTAAACCTATCACACAAGCCCCTATTATTGATGAGAGTGTGCCTGACATCCCACACATTTCGGACCTGGAGGTATTGGGACATCTGTTGACATTGGTAACGAGAATGTTAGTGCAGATCGCACTCCGCTGGTGGTGGTGTCGCCGACAACAAAGGGTTTGTCGCCAAGCAAGAGTGCATCGCCGAAGCGTGTACGAGATAGGAAGGACGAGGGCCCGGTCTCGACAGACGGGAGTAGGGCACACGCCACAGGTAAAATGTCAATAAGCCATACGGTGACAACCGGTAACGGTGTAGGTGTGACAACTGTAAACGAGCGCCACCGAAAAACGCCCGTTTTTCAAGAAAATTGAAATTTTTTTTCTTGAGGCATCCAAAATGCCTCGCCGAGGCATATCTGGCCGATTTTCCAATAATGGTCCGATTCTCTCCAACTCTTCGACATTTAATAGCCAGTCCAAATACAAGACTCTTGGGGAAGCCCGATTTTGAACTTTCCACCTGGAAGACCATTAAAAACTGCATTTGAAAACCGACCAAAACCACCGACAGCGCTAATGCCTCATGGCCGCCATCGTTATTGGAACTTTGTATTTATGTACTTTTAATACTCGTATTTTTCAGGCATAAAGCCCAAACACTAGCTTAGTTGTGTTTTAGGAGAAATATGCTGAACCATGTGTCCATATAGTGACAACCATTTTTGAAGTGTGATATTTTTTATTGTGTTTGAACGATCGCAACTACTATGAAAAATTTCCACTTAGATCAAACCTTGTCCGTTAATTTATGGTTCAAACCTCTACTTTAACTTTATGCGTTTTAGCATATAATTAAACTAAACTATTTATTCATTTATTTAGCCTTTTTATAATAATCATTTGCCCCCAGAAACGCTACCATAGGTCCAAACGTATAAACATATTACGACCTGGCATTCTACCGGACACGAATTTTTCAGTGTATATATGTTTATGTTAGTTCTCCTCTCAACCCGACTAGACCCAACCAAATGCTACTGATAGCTTGAACTACTATTAAAACCAAAAGAATTCTTACAAAGATCTGTTTCCATGCAATTCCGAAAGTCAAACTGTGCAAAAACTTCGAAAACCCCTTTTTGCCCCCCTCCCCAGCCAAAACTAGTTGTGGTGTTTAACACTGCAGTTTACCGTTAAAAGCTTGTTTAATTTAATAGTAATGTTCTAGACATTACCCAAAGCCAAGTATCAAGCTTTAACAAGAGCCTATTCACGTTACAAACATGTAAATATTCAATCCGTAGCCAATAATACAAAATAAAGGCCCATTTCCGAAAGTTCAATTGAGTAAAACTCAAAACAGGCCTATCTTTTTCCGTTTTACATGTTCCTACTCCTTCAAACGGCTCTGCACCCAGTCCCTTTGTTCAACCGACTTCTCCTCCCACTTTCCATTGTTCTCGAGGCCCTCAGCCAATCAGACCACCGTAGCTATCCCGCGAGTCCGCGCTTACTTCCGGTAATGTGCATAAAACCCCAGCCCCAGAAAGCTCAGTCAGCACAGCTCACAGATCTCAAGCTAGAGAAGGGTCACGCCAGTCGGGAGTGGAGACGCCATGTCCGGGGAATGCCATGCCGGGCACGATGGTAGTGGTTCGTATGTTTGTTGTTAGCTTTTGAAAATTTAATTTAGGACCCCGCAAGTCTAAATTTTAGTTCATAAACGTAACTTAAACTCTCTCTAGCTAGGGAATATTATGGTGGTGACGCCTGTAGCGGCATCTTAGGTTTCTCACCCCATAACGTCAGAGTGGTTCTCTTACTAAAAACCAAAATCTTTCTTATTTGTTTTAAACTTTAAATCAAATAACTGACGGTTTGATCTTTGTGTGGGATTCATTGGTTATTCACTCCAGACGGACTTTATAAGTTGCCGAGGCTTTTATAATTTGAGGAGTTGACTTGTAAACAGCAACTCTGGGAGGTTTAAGGCTCTGTTTTATCACTTAGAAACAAAACTGTGAAACGGTTGATCTTTCATGCGTGTTTGAAACATACTGTTTGATAGATTGTAACCAGCCTGGGCTGTTCAATCTTGCGGACGACTCTGCGGAGCGTTCAGTATTGCTTTTTCTATTCGAAAAATTAAGTGGATGTTTTATTCTGAAACACAAACGTCGTTTTAGTAAAAACGGGTGAAAACGAATTACATGTTGTAAATTCAAACTAGTGCTTTTTTAATAACTTATTTCAAAAGCTTCCGGGCAAACAAAATGTAAAGTGTAAATTTTATATTCTCTGTTGTTATAATAAAAACCAGGAGTTTTTAACTTCAGTTCGTTTGCTAGTCGATTAACTGTTTAAGTGTAAATAAATATGTAAACCATTTTTAGTTTAGCTCTTGATAAACGGTTAAATTTCCATCGCTGGTGGCAGCAAAATTTACCAGCAGTATTAAGGTTAGGCCCCTTTAATCTAGGACCCTGCGCTCCATCCCCCATGCTGGGACAG
>JAHWFP010081161.1:0-10763 GCA_023313725.1 Lithobius niger
AGCATTAGCAGAGGCAACAACCGCCAGGGCCCAGCGTAGGCTTGGAAGAGGTAAAGTTCTCTAAAAGTTATAGAGTTTACTTTCTATACAAAGTGTCTATTTTCAGCCATTATTGTGCACAAAAAATATGCTGAACTTTTCTAATATAAAGGAAATAGGAAATAACACTAAAGCTACGAGAAATGTGGACTTAGAGAGTCGACTGCGTAGGCCTATATAAATGAAATGATAACACAAGAAATATAGCCGACTAAATATTTATAAACTAACATTATAAATAAAATATTGTAAATAAACTATTATAACAAAATAAGATAATAGAAGTACAATACTAAAAGTTTGTAAAATTGTGTCAACTGGTAGATTAACCATTCATTTCAGCCCCTACGATGATCAGAGGTTTCCCGGATCGAATCCCCGGGTTGGCACCTCCCTTTACCAGATTTCTTCTTCTCTAAAAAAATCTGTTAATGTTCAAAATTGAGCCGGTTCAGCCATACAAGCATTAATTGCTTCGGCTGACATAAGGCTCGTCAAAATTAATTTTTTTTTAAGTAAAAAAAAAAAAATTATGTTTACTACAATGAGGTGTAAAATAATAAAACCTAACGCAACTAGTGCGATTGTGCAATGTTGAGTGTATACGTACATTTGAGAGACACGAATAAAATGTTTTTGGTGTCTCGCACAAGCCGTTTTTATCGGCTTCAAGCAGCACAATTGCTCACACGAAATTTGTGTGAGCAATTGTGCTGATTGAAGCTGATAAAAACACCCACCAGGTGTGTAGAATATGCCAGAACGCTAGAACGAGGTTCGTGGGAAATTTCAGAAAACTGTCGAAATTCACTAAAAAATGGCTTGCTTACATAGTGAAAGGCTGTGGAAATTTGAAAAAAAAACTGTAGGACAATTTTGTGGGAAATTTTGTCTAGTAAGAATTTTATGCACCCCTGCCACCCACCAGGAAAAAAAATCCCGACTTTTGAAGCCAGTGCTCGTCATAAATAAAGTTAGTATTATTATTAATATTCCGTTTAATTATTTGTCGCTAAACGAAGGATAATTTGTGCGTAGTTAGTGTAAATTAAGATACCCTTTAACATGACACTTTTTTTTAAACGAAGAAGAGTCCAGCCAACCCCCCTCCCCCTCGAAGCTTCTGGATGCCCAACACTGATGCAACTGCACCATCTTATCTGCACGTGCCTATACTGCCGTCGAACCTTTTAACCCCTTATCAACAAATGTTGCAGCATATTCATTTTCACGTGAATTTTACGCGCCCAACCTTTTTCTCAAAGCTTGCTTCGTATCACTCAGTGTAAACAAGGCCAATTAGTTCAACAGCCAATCGCGCGTGTATGCATCGTTAGGTGATGGCGGCGAACCAAACGCTTACGTCATTTCATTGAAGAAATTACTCGGCAATAATGATATCATTAAACAGCCCCACCTCAATTTTAACTAACTGGTTGAGACTGAAATACAGTCTAGAATTGACAACCATGATGGTTATTCTTGGAACTGCGGCTTAATTACAATCAAGTTTATTTCAAACGAAAATTATCTATAATAACCAAGAATAGCTAGAGCAGTGACGTCACGCTAACTCAACGCCATGCTAAATTTCCGTTGGTTAAATCCCGTCAACCAACACCGGAAGTGTGCGTCATCGCAAAAAGTGTGGGTTATCAAGTTACTCCACATTTTTGCCAATAACCCACTCTTTTGACATTTCCGGATCACACGATCGGGAACGCACACACCAAAAACCAAATACAGCGTGCAAAAAAAAAACGTAACGCAATAAAAACGTACAAAACTAATTACTTAAAAGGAATGAAATCCCATCCCTGCAAACTCTTACATGTCTGGCCTATAAGCTATTCTCTCTGCGTTAACTCCCCCCCCCCCCTCCACAAACTAAAATGCAATGACCTTCATTCATACCGATACCCTATATTATCGTATTTTTTTTCTAACAATTCTGTGTACCGGGCACAAACCCATATCATTTTTACCATGTGTTTCAACCAAGTGCTCTGCTGTTCCATTTAAACGCTTTCTGCCCAGTGCTCTACTCGAATTTCGGTATGTCCCCCTACCCCCCAAAAAAATATTTTAGATGGGAATTTCGTATTTTAACTCAAGAATTTCATGCACAATCAAGAAATTTCAACCAAATTACAAAAAAATTTGCCAACGTTGGTGTGTCTTCATCCCTGATAAACAACCAATTTTTGCTAATATTAAATATCCATCCGCCTGTCTGAATGCGCACGAGCGATCACTTCCAATTTGACAGGCTAGTTTTTATATTTTGGTAGCGTACCGTTCCAACCAGAATGGCAAACTTAGTTTTTTCAACAGTGTTCTTGGCTCCGCATATTATTATCATTCGTCCATCGTGCTATTTGCCCAAACATGGCGATCTTCAGTTTTCAGCATGACTGGCCGAGTGGTGCGCGTCTTGTCCAAAGCTTCATGTAACCAGGGACGTAAAGGTAAACCCAAACCTTTACGTCCCTGATGTAACAGATAAAGACGAATGTCTGCGCACCACGGCTTTACCTCAGTGACCGAACTGTACTTTTAAATCGAGAGTAGTCTAGTTACAACAGACATTTATCATTTCACAACATTATTAACTTTTTTTAAATTTTTTAAATTTATTATTTTTATTTTTTTTTTTTTTTTTTTTTTTTTTTTTTACAACTGAGAGCCTAAACTATTCTCTAAATGAAGCAACACTACTATAAGAGGATATAGGTGTTCGTTTGAGGTTATAGTATCGTACCGTAACACTAAAATATAAAAATTTCACTAGTAGCCTTAAGTAAATTATTAATATTTATTAAGTATACTTAAATAAATTAACCACATTAATACATAAAAGGGAAATTTAAAGCAGGATGCCCAAATTTATCTTCCTTTTTCCCTCCTTTATTTCTACAACTAAGGGCGAATGACTCGTCTTTGCATTCTCGCAGCTAGAAAATATCTGAAATTCCAACATCATGGCGGCGATTTTAGCTCTGCCAGCTCGTAACGAAAAGAGTCAATAATTGAGTTAGAAGTGATTGGGGAAAATTGTTTAGTCAGGAGGAAATGTTTATCTTACTGTCACGAATTATAAGACTGCAAGCATTTGCTCAAACGATGTTCGGATTTATTGTGCGCGCAGCGTATCTTGAGTCCTGCAGATATTTTATGACCGGCTACATCTTCCTGGCGAGAGCAGCTTTCGCCATTGCTTTTGTAACCATCTAGGATATCAACAAGGTGCTCTGCTATCGAAAACATACAATCGATTATCTGTATTCGTTCTGGGGCGAACTCAAGATAGGCCGCGGACACTGTAGCCGATACAGGAAGCATTGTTACCATGGCAACGACACCTTTGCCATCGCGATTAAATTTCAGCTGCGAGAATGCAAAGGAGAGTCATTGCATAAATGGGCCCTTTACGCTTACGGTGTGAAGAGGAGCTTGCGTAATACGGTGCAAAGGCATACTGGTCCACCGGTTTGGCAAAATGCTAGCGGGAGACGCGGAAAAGGAAAGTTATTCATCAAAAAGTAACGTGAAGGGGTAGGGAAGATTGACTTGACCCCTTTTCGAGGGTTGACTGACCATCGAAGCCATTGTCGGGGAAGGAGATGGGTAAAAATAAAAATAGACTAGTCTGGCCTTCGATCGGTAAGGGCAATAAATTAACGGGTAGCCAGGGCCAATCGTGTTGACAAAATGTGTTAAATTTCGTATCGGTGGGGAACTAATTCATGAAATGCAAGGGGTTTCGGAGCAAATCGTAATTCATTTCTGACAATATTTTTTTTAACCGTACGACGCTACAGTACAGGCTACCACACACAGTTCACGCTCGTCTGTAAAGGTAAAATTGTACTTTTCTATGGCTTGCCAAAGAACACTTACGAACCACAAATGAGTAACTAGCAAACAAAATGAGACAAGTTTGTGAAATTTTAAATCTTCTCAATAGTAGTTAGTTCCCGTGAACGAACGATGTGTTGATTTTTTTTTTGCAAACACAGAAACGAGAATGATTTTTTTTGTTACGATAATTTCGGATTTCCAGGAGGTTACTATCGGAATAGGGGTATTTTTTCAACGCTTTCAATCGTGTTTCCAAGCCTGAAAATCGCAGGTTAATTTCCAGGACATTTCAAAGATCTCTATGTATACACCCCGATACTTGGAAAAAGATTCAAGCCTTCAGGTTGATGATACTAGCAACAGTCAAAAACTTTCAAGAAAACACAGAAAACAAGAAAAAATAGAACAATTTAAATTTTATTTGATAGATCAAAATTGGTTTAATTTTCGGCCAAATTATTATTTTTTTTTTAATAATAATAACGATACGAAAAGAAAAAAAGGCTGATCCGTAAGAATTTGCAAGACTCGCGTTTTCTAGGGATAGACCGATATTAATATCGGTGTTTACAGATATTATCGGTATATTTTGTGTATCGGATCTGTATCTGTTTATTTACCGAAATTTTAGTCAATACGACCAACTTCCGTGCGCGCTGGCTACTCCACCTAGCTTGAGAGAAACCTCTCCTGCATAGCATCGCTTGTATCCTATGACGTCATCTGCACAGCAACTTAGTGAATTCAACGCGTGTGCATTGCCAGATTCAGGGTGGCGTCTTGGGATTAGGCCTATCTGCAGTGTAAGTTGGAAATTTACTTTTCCTGCACACCAGTTTCATAATGATGAAATAGGAGTTAGACTTCTTGACCCATTGACTTTTTTTTAAATCGGTATCGGTGTATCGGTCTATCTGTATCGCGTCGGCCTGTGGGGGAAAAATCGGTATCGGATCGGTTCGGTCGATCCCTAGCGTTTTCCTGCTTTTTTTTCCCCACTTACGAGACGGTTTTGCTACAATACGGAAATGTTGCAAAAGATAATTATATGCGCGCAAGATGTACGAAAATAAGGAGAGGAAGAGGTCAGAGTTTTTTGGGTTTTTTTCAAAAAAAACTTGTAGGAGCACACAAAAATGTCTCCTTTAAAAAATGGGAACTACAGCACACTTGGTTTGATTGATTTAAAGAGACATAAATCCTTCCGGTATGTCGTGCGATCCGTTGAGAATAGCGTTTGCACCAGGTTAGAGTTAATGTCGCAAAATCATCTCGCACGAAAGAAAAACAAGAAAATGAATGTGTTGGCAACATTTACATACTTTTGAACTAATGACGCAAATTAAGTAAGGGCTCGTTTATGCAACGACAGTTTTCTCGCTCACTAGCTTTTACTTGATCAATACTAAATCTGATGGCTGTTTCTCGCCTTAACCGGAGTATGCGGCTTTCAAGCTGTCTCTGCATATTGGTAACCATGGCAACGACGCAGACGCAAATCTTCTCCTCGTGACAAGGCGTACGATGCTTGCAACATTTGAGCGTCGATTTATGACAAGAAAACAATTTTTACTGCAGTACAAGAAGACGGACCGTTTTTTTGTGCACCGGCATTCGATGGTTTGTCTTCGATTCGATAGCCACGAAATGGACGCTATGTTGGATTTTGAATTCTCGCTGCGAGAAGCTATTTATTCTACCGACGTTTGATCATTGCTGGAAGCTGTACTTTGAGGGAGAATAGCTATATTGGAAATAGCGTGAAATGACAACAATCGTGTAGCAATGTTTAAAATTACTGTAGCTCTTTGTTCTTTATCCGTGTTGTTATTTATAATGCATACAATTTGTTATCTATTACCGCATTCATTTAGTAGCAATTGGAAACTAATCATAAATAAATAACGGTTGACCAGCAAATAGTTTTCGGCGAGGCGAGAAGCTCTTGTTGCATAAACGCGCCCTAATACACGAGCCAACATGGATGCATGTTCCTTTAAATGTAACAAATCATCATTAAATAGCTGAAGATCAGTTTACATACCAACTTTGAATGAAAACAGGCTAGAAGTAGTAAAGTTCGAGTTAAAGAGTTAAGAAATTTGACATTAAGAAATAAAAAAATAAATAAAAACTTAAATCGATGCAAGCAAACCCCGAGATCGTGTAAACAGCTTCCATCCGGTAAAAACAGGCTAGTCCCATCCAAAATGGTCCGGCCAAATTAGTTCACAAAACTCGGTAATTAAAGCAACATACCGCTTGCCTTATAACCTTCCGCCTGCCTCACAACACCCACGCGACGATCACATCCGCATATTTACTACAGCTAAGGTCAACTGAGACGATAGCTTCGTTCCTCGCAACGAAAACGTAGCCACTGTCTCAATTGGCATTGCACCTAATAGTCCATTCAGCGTGAACCCATTGATTGTGTCGTCACAAACCGGAATGATTCTCGTATTTTAAAATCACAATTTATAATTTTCTAGGCTAGTGTCTTATAATTTCGCTTCGGCGATCTATTGGAATAATTAATTTTAATTTTTACCGCATTAGTCTACAGAAAATATTCAACAGAAAATCTCCTAGACGCCACATTTTAAAAAGGATTTTTAGCAAGGGAAAGACTAACGGTAAGGAAATATACCTAAGGGGCCGTACTTGATGTGAAGGATCGAGAAAAATGGCGCTGGGAGGTATATCCCTTTAACCTAATCTAACTCAGCAACAACAAACTTAATAAAATAACGTAGTGTACAGTACCTGAAAAATAACAAGAATCGTACAAGAATTCTGTACCACCAATCTTCCTGTAACAATAATTTAACCTACCTTGGATGGGACGGTATGTGGTGGTCGCAGGTGAGCTTTGCAAGAGATGAAGACGACCCCCACCTTGGGTAGGTAAGCCGTGGTCGCAAGTGTAACCCGTTCCAATGAGCTTTGCAGGGACGAAGACGACCCCCCCCCCTTTTCCAGGGTGACTCACTTCTCATCGGGCAATTTGCCTCAGGGTCCTGACACCAGAGTAAACAAAAAGGAGGTTCCAGAATAAGGAGTCTACCGCTTACAAGCTTATTTTTATTTTCACAGTCAAATTAAATTTAATATTTAAAAAATCCAAAACAGGTAAACTTTAATGTGATTTTTTTTAAAGTGGGAAAAATAAGAAAGATATGTCCTTTTAAAACGATACCCTCCCCTATTTTCGTGCATCCACGCGTTAGGGACCGTTCATTCTATATGAACGGGGAAAGTTGGCGGATTGTCGTCATTAATACAGAAAAAAATCATGCCCCCGCCCCCCCCCCTCTTTTGGTGTTGAGTGTTTTTTTGTGTTTCCCCCCCCCCCACCAAAAAAAATTGTATTAAAATTTCCATTTTCACGGCAATGAATATACGAAAGATACTAGGCCTACTTTAGAACGTTGTGGGATGTGCTGAGCTAGTTTATTACTATTTTATAACTTGATGTGCACTTCCTGTCGCGCAGTTTTTTTCCTGACCCTACCCTCCTGATAGCACTTTTAAACATTTTTTTTAGCCCTCCCTAATTTTCATCCCCCCCCCGTTCATAAATAATGAACGGTCCCTTAGCTTCTGCAATATTTACACATGTTTTAGTAAAAGTAGCAAACCAGTCCAATACAAGGAGGAAAAATTGAAAATTAATGCTTTCGCTACGCTTACATATGTTTAGTTCAAACGTGAGTCATATATAGGAAAGTCAACATGGAAGCACCTTTAATTTTTTGTTATTGTTATAAACGCAGGTTTCTTCTTAATAGTACGCCATCCACGTCGACATCTTGAAACAAGTTAACCATTTAAGCTAAGAAAGAATTAATTATTTATTTTCTTTGACCGTAAGTATAAAAACGTCATGATTATGAGCTGTTTTTCTCGGCACAAAAGTTGTTTTTTTTTTCCCTCCTTTTTCCAGTATGGCTACCGAGATAAGCCGATCACGCGTTCGTTCAGTTGTTTTCGTTCACCTGCATCGCGCAACCATCATCACGCCACTGTGTTGACTCACCCTTTTCTGAAACGCGAAAAAGTCTCTACAGTGTGGTAGGAGGAGAAGAGAGAAAGAGGGAGGGGAGGGGTGGGTCGGGGATGGATCAATCCGACCTACTTGACCGTGTGAAGCAATTTCCGTTCCGGCGATTTCGCAATGAGTTACCGGTTTGAGCATAAACACCAATTACTAGTCTTAAACAAAATATATCCGCAAAATTATCAGGATAATCTTAATTTTACCGCTCACAACGTTTTCATCCCACTGGACACAACACAGTGAGGAGGGGGGCAAATGACTTTTGTTTAGCTATTTTTTGTAATTCGCCCCACAACTCCACAACTGAGGTCGACTTCACGGACTAAGCCGTATTCCAGAAATCCCACTCAAGTGTGAGAGGGCAAAATGTGAGCGCAAACATCTAAGTTAAGGGTCAACAATTTTAGTACAGCCACAGAAGCGAATGCGAGTGTCCCGTCATCTGAGGGTATTTCTATAGATGCGTTTTGACCCTTACACTCATATTTAGCCCCCTCACACTTAGAGTGGGTTTCTAGAATAACACCTGTAAATCTTAGTTTTGGGGAGAGGGATCTTATTTTCGGTACTCTTTGCGCTCATAATTATTATTTAAGCTTTCCGTGTTTCCAAATTACGTGAGGTCGTTTTAAGAGGTATGTAGTACGGAAAAAATTATTGGTGGACCATAACAGACCTCTAAAGGGGAACGGGTGGGGGGGGGGGGGGAGCGTGTTTGCCCTATTTCCATTACTCGCTGTAGATCCACCACTGAAAATACTGATGTGGGAAAACAATCGAAGGCAGAAAAAGCCATCGAGAAAAAAAAAACACAAAGGGAAAAAAAATTGTTTCGTAATATTTTGTCACGTTATTGCATAATGGGTAGGTAACGCTGGTTAGGCTTAATTAAACCTGTGCGTGGGGGGGGGAGGTGTCGAATATAATTTGTAATTATTGCCATTTGACACCCTAAAAGAGTAAGCACCACTGTTTTTTCAAGAAACCATAAATGAATAGGACTGCATCCCCCCACCTCCCTCCTCATCTTTCAATGGGTACAGTTGGAGACTTAAGCGGTCACGGTGATTGGCTCTGTACCACAACCAATCACAGCGCGTCGCGTGGGTTGGCTTAGGTATCTTACGACAAAATGGCCGCCACCATGACTTGCACTTTTTGATCAAGCGGGGCTGTACGGAATCTGCCAGACAGAAAAAGCAAAATACCAACACAAAAATCTCTCCGTTGGCCATTTGGTATTCCATAACATTTATTTACGTAAATCGGATGAAAATGGTTTCTAAGGTGAAAAATTCCAAATAATCAACAACAAAAACTAAAAAAGCTGATTAGGCCTAATAGAAGTTACCCAGGATGCCATAACAGCTTCGTACCAGTTTTTTCCTTATAGAAATAGCCCAATAAACGAGCGGGAAAAAAAACTTCCCTGGGGCGGCTGAAAGATACAGCTTTTTTTACGTTGGTTCTGTCCTTTTTTTTCTGCTTTCATCCATTGTTGTAGTCTGTACAAATACTACAATGGACGAAAGCAAAAAAAAATAAAAAATATTTTTTCGGAACTATTTTTTTTAGTCATTTTATCATTACATATTTTAAAATAATTTGACAAATTTGTTGATCAGTTTCTACAGATTCAATAAAAAATAACAAATTAAATATGACGTCTTCTAAATACATCAATTAAACATTCAATGGTTTGTTTTTATGTGTTTTTGAGCCACCGAATTATCGACTTTTGCAGTTATAATAATGATAATAAATGTATATTTGTTAGCTCGTCTTTTTTTCTTTTTGCTGGGGAGGGTAGGAGGGTATTTTGGGCCAAATTTAACATTAAAACATTTCTATACGCGTCTATTCGAATACTTTCTAATTACAATGGAACAACTTGTATGAAAGGCAGTTTGTCACAAAAGTCAATAAACGCTCTTACACCTCTCCCATCAGTATTGTAGCTGTGCCAATTATTGTTGTAACCGAATGGCTGCAACAATGAACCAAGGCCAAGCCTATACCGTTGATACATACACGACACAGCATGTAAATGTTAGTATTAAGTACGGAAAAGCAGACTGGTGGTTAAACTGAAACTAGGCTAGGCTAGCAAAAAAAATAAAAGTTGTACTCTTATAGACAAACTGTGTCGAACTGCTCCCCGATTTTGATGTTTGTGATGTCTAGTAAAAACAAATTATTATTCCTAGTAATTATATTATTATTATTTTTAATTCTTATTATCTAGTAGCTTACAACAAATTATTTCCAGCTATTAAAAAAAATTATTAGGCTATGTAGTTTTGCTAACTGACCAAATATTGTAGGGGTGCTCGTATCTCTGCTGGAGTTTTGGTTAGAATTTCACCGGGCATGATAAATATGACCCAGGTCACCACCAGAAAATAAAAAAAATAAAAACTTGTTGGCTACCCCTGAAATCAAATGAACAAACAGTTTTTATTTTTTTTAATTAAATTAAATTTAATTATTTTCATTTTTATTAACAACTTTGCAATATGTGTGTAGTGCAATTAATTTTGTGTGTTTATGGGGCGTATTTTACAAAACGTTGCACTGCATTGAAGCTTACGTATGTTCAGGTTGAATTAAACGGAATGAAAGTAAGTGCCTAATGAGGTTGTCTTGAAAAAAAATCCTTGGCCCACTGTTTCCGCCCCCCCCCCCCCCCAAAAAAAAATGCAGTCCTGACGCCGTCACTGACTACCTTGGTTCTAATTGCCCCCACAGCACAGTCAAAGTTTCGCCACGGGTAAAGTATTATTAGTATTAAAAAACGCTTAAG
>JAHWFP010081162.1:0-16280 GCA_023313725.1 Lithobius niger
GCGTATGGAGGGAGTGCATTTGCAACAACAGAAAATTGCAGTTAATCAAAGTGAAAGTGCAGTGTTAAAAGCTCTCTCATTAATACATAAAATTGCACGTGCATTAAATAAAATGCAAAGTGAAAAATGCAGCAATTTTTTTTGCAAAGTGAAATATAAAAGTGATAATCCAGCGACAGTGCAAATCACGAGAGATTGATGCAGCGCAAAAGAAAAAAGAAAGTGCGTCTAAACACGCCAGAAGTAAACAAAAGCTCTTCAGGGTGTTAGCTAACGATGACAACCAGATGTGGGTGCAAAGATCGATTGGGGGTACAGTGCGATTGTGATCAACAGGCCACGGAGAGGAAGAATGGGGAGCAGGGTGTGAGTCATAAACACACCAACCCCACTCTTTTTTTTTTTGGTGAGCAGTTCAACGCAGATGCATACGTTGCGAGGGGCAACGTCCAGGAAAGGGAAAATTCCTTTTTCCTTTCAAGTTGGTTCGTGTATTGGAGTGGATGAGGAGGGAGGCTCCCACCCCCCTCACACACACACGCAGCGAAGTCAGTCGAGACTGGACTTTGACTAGCTGCAGGGCAATCACCAAACCAATTAACGGCAGACTGCAAAGGGGAAGTGACGGTGTACCGAGACACCCCCCCCCCCTACACATCGCATAACCAAAGGAGATTCTTCAGCGAGCCACAACAGACGGACATCTGATAGCAATCAACGCCAGTGAAGAAGCAATAAAGAAAGAGAATGACCGAAGGAAGATGAGCAGCTGATAGTCATCGCCATGCGGAAGGAGAAAGAATAAACACTGAAAATAAAGCGTCAACCGCACAAAGAAGCGACGTCAACAAGAACTTTAAAGCTACTAATAAAAAGAGAACATTAATGCAAAAGGACACTGCAAGTTTTAAAGCAAATAAACATTGATTACATGAAACTAATGCGTTGATGCAAAGTGAAGCATAAAAGAACTTTGAGAAATTAAACAGCGTGAATCAATTTAAAGGGACATTGACGAATGAAACCAAATAATGTGAAAGTCCATTATTAAGAATAACTTTGAATTACATTCCATGTGAAGGATGATGTTAATGAATAGAAATATGAAGTGAAGTTGAGATGAGAATTTTTTTTGTCATACGATATAATTAATATGTAACAATTCATATGATTGTAATTTTGTGGAATTTTTTTTTTCTTTTTCAATTTAAGTAATTTTGTAATGTGAATTTTTTTTCCCAGTTGGGATGTGCTTTTGTATGAAACCAATTGAAGGATTATTAACACTTAATTAATTACAAAGATGATTATGATTTAAGGTCACAAATATTTATAATTAAAGGAGAATTCAGGAGAATTTTAATTTTTCAAAAGGTAGGGTGGTGTAAGAACCGTATTTACAGCAGTTTTTGTATAAGTTTTATGAGCGTAGGGAACGCTAAATAGGACAGCTTGGGAGGCGAGTGGACGCAACGAAACGCCATAGCCAAGAACCAGAGTGTGAACTAAGACACGTTTTGGATTAACACTTCAGTTGTTTCTAGTTTATAGTTTTTAAAGCAGATTTCGGAAATATAAATGTAATAAAATTAATAAGCTTAAAATCCATTAAAAAGTAAATTTAATTAACCAATGACAATTACGAGCGATGCGGTCTTGAAAAGGTTAAGGCTCGTTAGCCAATCAAGTGCAGTCAAGCGAACGCAAAAGCTTTGACGTCACAATGGGATTCCCCTTTGCTTGGGATAGAGATGGAGAGACGCGACAGGGAAGAGAGAGACGGGCTCCAGCCACGATGAACGACACTTAAGCCTCCTGCACGATACTTGTTGGTCGGACAAAAAGAAATGATGCGGAAAACAAGTTAGGAGATGGGCGAATGAGACGGAGAACCGGGGCAATGGCACGGCATACGACAACCTCATAATTTGTGAGTATGAAAGAGGCATGGATATAAATTAGAAATAAATTAGCTTGATGACAGTTTTCGGAATAGAAATGATGTGACCAAATTTAATGAACTTAATCTTAAATATCGGAAATTAATTGAATAATCTTTAAGGTTCTTAGCTAGTATCTTTAGCTTACATCATTTAGTTAAGGATAAGAGTGTTAAGGTGAAACAAGAACACATGTAATAAAAATGTAAACAAACCATCAAGATTGTTGAAGATGGAAGGACCGTTGTTAATAATCAGTCAATGGTAAAGAATTTAAGGTAATGTGCAAAAATGTCAAAGAATGATTTGTTGATTTAAACCAGGGAATTGAGGATGATGTTGGTGAACTCACCAAGTGTTTTCTGTATAATTACCTATGTTCTTTTTTAGTGTAAATAAATGTTAATTGTTTTGTTGTTTCTTATCTGAGTCACATCACTTTCGAAACATGCACAGCCTGTTGATAAATTGCTTAAGTTTTCATTTAGCAGAATTAAACTAAAATGGTAAGACCTATAAATTAGGCGATCGTAAAGTGGGTCCTTTGGACTTGGTTGGATTATAATTCTTTTCCTGACAAATTTACAAAGAATTAAGTAAAGAATCAACCTGACAATTATAAGAAAATAAATGAAATGAATCAAGTTAAGTTTTAAGATTAAGATAAAATACTGAACGCAATTTTAAGTGCTAAACCGCTCGAGCACAACAAAATCCAACAAAGCACCCGAAAGGGTCAACTTTACAGTCGCTCTCTTCACGATCACCGACTGTTTCACGACAGAACAAGGGATCCGTCATGAACATCCGCCTCAAGGCCTCTATCCAGACTGTCTAACCCTCCTCCGGTTGTCCCGGCGTCATTGTCACACCTCCATAATCCCCACCACAACAACAACACTGTAACGGAATATATCTTTTCATCAAAACGACTCCTGTCGCAGACAACCAACTTTGCACCAACGCAAACCGAATGTCTGCTGTCCCTCACCAACTTTGTCGAAGTCTCATCCCTGACATGGGTCCTTCACTGCTGACCGTTTGAAACTCACATGATCAGGCGGCTATCTGAAACTCCTCAAACCCACCGCAGCTTTCCCCAGCCACCATCTTTTGCTGCCAGTCTTCAGATGACTCCTGCATAATAAATTGCTCCCAGTAAAGCCCAAGCTCTCAACTGAAAGACGCTTCAAGCTTTCGGACGTAAAAGGCCTCAGCTTTGAACTAAAAGAAGCCCCACGCTTTCGGCCAAAAAATGCCTCAAGCTTTTGACCGACAGAACCTAATCCAAGCTTGAACCGAAAGACATTTCATGACACCCAGTTTTGAAAGTCTCGACAAGACCTTTTCAGCAGTAGAATTCAACCCACCAACACGAATTCACCGACAACCAAGACGTGGCCCCTTGTCGTACAACAACTCTGTCTCTTCACGTAACATCGGCTGCAATGATCGCTACTTGGATCAAGAAGGTCATCCACAAAGTCTACGACGACCTAAAACATCCACTGTGCAAACAACATCATCATGGTCACAGCACATGATCTCGGGGCATCTTGGAACTTGGAACTTTCACAGTCAGTCTCGATTGCTGAAATTCTTCAAGCCACGTCCTCGAGAAGACAGACTGTCTTCACAAGCCACTACTACAGGGACATGTCAAGACACGAAAATGGGCTACACCATCTGGGATCGATAGTAACAGCCAGATGTGTCGTCCAACCCCCTTAAGGGCTCCACAACAAAAACGAAGACTTCCAGAAGACGGAACTCCATTCTGAGTGTTTCTGATCATTTTCAACAAAGTGCGAAGTTTGCTAACTTTTTGGGGGAGCTAGCCATGTGGTACCTGCTGCCATAAATGATGTCAGCGGTCCGACGATGTGCGGTGTAAATGCAAAAATTTACAGGTAGTGGATATTTTCATGCCGGAAACTAGAAACCCCAATTTTTCCGTCTAGTCAAAATTGGTTTCTATTGCCTTATCGAAAATATACACTACCCGTACCCACCTTTCCTCACTTCTTGAGTCACCATCATGACATATTGAGAGGAGAAAAAGATGGCGGGTTGCCACACCCGAAAGCTTTTATAGGATGGCTGCGCATGACGCTTGCAACCCCCCCCCCTCCTCCCCATATCCCACCACCACCAGTAGCACCAATCCCCAGCCCAGACCAGACCATTGTTTGTTTGTAAAAAGCTAGTCGCAAACATGATAAAAATATTCCGTTTTAGGGGCCCCCAGAAAAATAATTACAGTTTATATTTTCGCCCCTGATTCAGAAGTAGAATTTGGTGCAACTGGCTGTAAAATCACATGACATTGCTTGTATCTGAAATAGTTTTTTTTTATTTATATATTTCTAACTTTCTCCTTTCAGAAAGCACTACCGGGGGTGAAGTATTAAGCCTACAACAGCACAGACCTATGACGAAAAGCTGGATGTCGGAAGCTCAGCCTTAATAATGAAAGATTGCCCATGCGAGGATGGAAGAAAGAGAACATCTCCCAGGGTTCCCACTCAAAAATCTAAAACTAGAAAAAACTTTTATGACAAAACGGATCCAAATTTTATGTCAATCATCATCTTGTTTCTCTTTTAACCAACATACGGATAATTTTTACCCCATTTTTATTTCGTTTTTAACAGTCGGCATTGGGAGAGTTGGTTTTTGGGTGGTTGGACAAAATGAAAATGTGACTTACAACGTTTCATGACACACTCCAAGGTTCTGAAAAGTCTTGAATATATTCGACCCCCCCCCCCCGGGTCCAAAATAATCTCACTTACCCACTCACCCCAAAGTAAGCGTTACTTGTGACTACTCAGGTTGCCTGTGGATGATATTCTATAGCCAAACGATTTCCAAATGTTTGGAAATATCACATTTTCAATGAAAGGAAAGGCTGGTTTAACAGTCATGTTCTTTAAAACATTCAAAAATGTGGTTTTTAAACCTAGTTTGTATCCCAGACTTTTTTTTTAAATGGAACAATGGAAGTAATTCTTCAAAACCTTGTAAGCATTCTTGAATACTGGCAATCGTTGATTACTGTGACATCGGAATGGCATTGTAAGCAGGAAAAAGAACACAATCAGTACCTTCCTAAACGACCGAACAGAACGCACCATCTTAGAGACAGTTCGGCTCCAAACTTGACGTCGTGCGTGCGCAGTGATGTTGCATCAGCCGTTTAGTACACAGGGGCTTGGCACAAAATAGGAGCAGCCAGGAAAAAAAACTGTGAGCATCATTACCAACAATATTATACTATAGTAACAATAATAAGAAGGGCACCAATTTTTCCAAGGACAAAAATTGCGCTCTTCACTACAAACGAACACAGCTCACGTACTATACGTCCGATCAGCTTCTCATAGGGCTAATTTTTAACTGTACTCTTGCTTTGTTCCAGCAACACAACAAACACCCCATTTAACGCCCAACAAAAGCACGTTTCTTTGTTGCCAAAACATCTTAACCTGATAATTTAGCATTACATTCCTCGAATGTGATTGTTCCCCTGGAGGTTTCTTCCGGTGTAAGGACGCCTGCTTGCATGCCCCTACCGCGCATGCGCGTGGCAGTCCTCCCTTATAAAAGCGACAGCGTGCACGCTATTGGCATTCATTTTCCTCCAGCGATCGCGTCGTCTATCGCCTCCATGTTCGCCCTCCGGCTCTAACGCCGCCATTGAGATCCCGTTACTGTAGCTCCCGCCTCCGCACGACACGCTCTTCGGCCCGTCTGCGGTCTGCCCATAGCCGGGAAGTCGCCGTCGAGTCCAGCTTCTCGCCCCTCCCACCACGACACTTGAAGCTCCACGTCTCACTGGGCCAGCCATGGAAGCCGTCGCGATCTGGATCGTCCATCGACGGCCTCTGCCTCTGACTCCCTCGCCGGCTATCGTCCGCCTCGCTTCCGCACGCTCCACTCCCGGCCCGTCTCCGGTCTGCCCATAGCCGGGACGTTGCCATCGAGTCGGGGTTGTTGCTCCACCCCTCGACCTAGACTTTTGAAGCTTCACGTCTCACCGGACCAGCCGTGGGAGCGGTTTTGAACTAGATCGTCCATCGACGGCCCCTGCCTCTGACTCCCTCGCCGTCTTTCACGCTGATGTCATAGCTTTCGCACGCTCCACTCGACCCGTCTCCAGTCTGCCCATAGCCGGGACGTCGCCGTCGAGTCGGGGTTGTTGCTCTAGCCTCTCGCCTCTCCCGCCTGACATCGAAGCTCCTCGTCTTTCCAAGCCCGCCATGGTTGCAATAATGGACTGAATCACCTATCGTCAACCCCTGCCTCCGGCTCGCCGTCTTTTATCCGCTTCACTGATGTCGTAGCTACTGTACGCTCCACTCTCCGGCCCGCCTCCGGTCTGCCCATAGCCCGGACGTCACCGTCAAGTTGGGGCAGCAACCGTGAACTGGATCGCCCATCGATGGCCTCTGCCTGCGGTTTCCCCGCCATCTTTCGTCCGCCTCATTGACGCCCATGCTTTACCTCGGCTCGCTCTTTGGCCCTCCGCTATGTGTGCGCCATCACGGAACTCCGATGCCAGCCAAGCCTCAGCGTCTTTTGTCCGCATATTTGCTGCTGTAGCCCCCATAAGGGGCCCTACATCTGACCTTCCCCGAACTGCTTGTCTTCCGATTTTCTGGGTCACCAGTTTGTGTTGTCACCAATGAACTTGTCCTCGGATCCCTCCCTGCAACCTTCTACGGGCACAGTTAATGTCGACACCGCCCTAACGCTTCTTGACGATGTCGCCGCTGCTCTCCCAGCCTCCACCTCTTTCGTCCGCCTCACGGTTGCGGTGCCGTTTTTCCCAGGGTGAAGTCCCGTTAAGCTGGGAGCCTTTTGCCCGCTTCACGTCTCCCGCCCGCCTCTCCAAGTCTCTCGTCCGTTTTACGATTATGATGCCGCTCTGGACGGGACGTAAGTCCACTCACCAAGGAACTCCGAAGACGGTTGCCCTGCCACTTAGGTGACCTGCCTACACCAGGTAACCTCCGGCTACGCTGCATTACGCCCACTTCGCATTCATGATCCGCACGACCCTCCGCCTGCTTGCCGGATCGCCGTTCCATCGGCACCCTGACCCATCGGCCGCCGCCCTACCTTGATGTAGTCCTGGCTACCCGCTGACCTCGTTGCCGGCTCCTGTCTGCCCACTACCGACCGACAACTCATTTGTCGCCCCAGCCTACCGCACGCCGGTCTTTGCTTCACCCCGATGACATCAGGTTTTTTCTTCCATTCAGCCCGCTGGTCTCCTCCTGGAAGATCCCTCTCCCTACGGCCGGCCTCCTGCTCCCTTACATCCGACCGAAAGCTCATGGTTAGTCCAGCCCACCACTCAAGCCTTCATGCTGGTCCTCGCTTCACCACGTCTAGACTGCTCACCGGCCGTAAGGCCCCATGCTCCGACCGAAAGACGGCTACTCCTTCCGCTCTCCTCTTACCCTATGGCCCCTCCGGACCGCCGCAGTTCCTCTCCCGCCTTTCAATTGGCACAAGACTTCGCCTCCTCTTCCCAGCTTGACACCGTCCGAAAGTTAACTCCTACTTTCAGCCGAAAAATCAACAACCCTTTCGCCCCGTTTCCCCTCGCCCCCGCTCCGGCCAACGCAACCAGCAGGAGCGAGCCGCAACTCCTGACTACCGCAGCCGCCACTTGTCACCAGGGGGCAGGAGCTCCTTTCATTGAAACCATGACACCTCCCGCCTCTCCTGCCTTCCAGTCGGCACAAGACATCGCCTCCTCTTCTCAACTTGGCAGAAACTCAACACGGAATTTCTATCCTTCATTGGAAACGGCTTTCGGCCGACATTCTTACTTCAACCAATGGTCTGCCACAAACCAACCAGCCCTTCGGCCGAAGGTGGCCTTCACTTATCCAATCCCCTCGACCGTTTATCTCCGGGAAAACCCAACGCCCTGATTTAAACCATCATAGGGTATTCTTCTACCTTTTCGAAAACAACCGCAACTCTGCTTACTCCGCTCGATTGAGTAGAAATGACTGACGACTAGTTGTTTACAACCAACCGGGTCCTTCCTTAGCCCAACTTCTTCTCCTCTCTGACCGCATGGATCCACACAAGAGTGACCATGGTAACTTATAACATTCAGGGCATCTCCGCATGAAACCCATCATCTTGAGGGAATGCATCGACCTCCACCTCACACAACCTGACGCAAAGGTCGCAAATAAAGACGGACTACACCGGCTGCAACCTATTGTTGCAACCTGTACAGTAGTCAATCCCCCTTAAGCACTCGGAACGAAGCAGAAGCAAGGCAACCACAATGGAAGCTAAACATTCACAATGGAAGCAAGCCAACCGATGAAGAGGGCAAAAGACCAAACTTCGAAGTTCATCAACTGTTCTGAACAAAGTGCGAAGTTTCCAACAACTTTTTGGGGAACAGCCTGCTTGCATCCCAGGGCGCTCGTGAGGGCGGTGCCCGCCACCAAACTTGACGAGGTCTCCTGATAATGCTAAATTATCAGGTTAAGATGTTTTGGCAACAAAGAAAGAACATTTTGCCGGCCCCCAGTCAGGCCGGCTAAAAATTGTTTCTTTTTTGCCTAAAACATACTTAACATACTCCCGCCCTGCCTCCCCTCTCGAGTCACCGCCTGACATATTGAGAGTAAAATGAATGCCGATAGCGTGTACGCTGTCGCTTTTATAAGGGAGGACTGCCATGCGCATGCACGGCAGGAGCATGCAAGCAGGCGTCCGTACACCGGAAGAAACCTCCAGGGGAACAATCGCATTCAAGGAATGTAATGCTAAATTATCAGGTTAAGTAAGTTTTTAGGCAAAAAAGAAACCATTTTTAGCCGGGCTGGCTGGGGGCCGGCAAAATGTTCTTTTTATACTTTAAATATAAAAAAGTGACCGTATTTCGCTAAACCAGTATTTGATGGATAGAAAAATATCACTGCATTCGCCGATACAACTGGCCTTTTCTTTGTGAGTTTACACGCGAATCATAAAAAAGTATTACTTTTTTGGAAACTACAACCTTCCTTCTACCAAACCGATGCATTTATTTTTAAATTGTCGTAATAATTTAGCTGTACGATAGCGAAAAAGCCACCGACGACACAAAACAACCATTGCATCCTGAACATCACCGCCATCGTTACGCAATCCCAGAATGCATGGCGTCAATGCGTACGGACTTTTATCTAAACACTCTTCTGATTGGCTGAATGGCTGGCAATGCCATCTAATTAACAAAAAAGGATTATCTATGGTTTAACACGTTATTTATTTTTATGTATTACTGCTTTATTGTAGAATTTGTTTTGATATGAGAGTTAATTTAAATATGACCAATGTGACGGAAGTTTAGTCAGAAGTGCGTATCGCATTGGCGCTATGCATTCTGGGATTGTATAGCCATGGCGGTAGCATTGGAGGTGTAATGGTTGTTTTGCGTTGCCGATTGCTTTTCCGCCATCGCACAGCTAAATTATTACGACAATTTAAAAATAAATGTATCGGTTTGGTAGAAGGAGGTTTGTAGTTACTAAATAGGTAATACTTTTTATGATTCGCGTGTAAATTCACAAAGAAAAGGCCGGTTATATCGGCGAATGCAGTGATATATTTCTATCCATCAAATACTGGTTTAGCGATATACGGTCACTTTTTTATATTTAAAGTATGAAAACGTGCTTTTGTTGGACGTTAGTGGGGTGTTGGTTGTGTTGCTTGAACAAAGCAAGTGTACAGTTAAAATTGAACCTAATGGGAAGATGATCGGAAAAATTGGTGCCCTTCTTATTATTGTTATTATAAAATATTGTTGGTAGTGACGCTCGCGGAGTTGTTTATTTCCTGGCCGCTCCTATTTTGTGCTAAGTCCCTGTGGTTTAGTACCTTCCGAAACTGCAATCACAGCTCAGCAAAATCAACAAGCTCAACAGAGCACTCGTTAGTCGTATCTTTAACGTGACCCGACGTTGCTAATTGATGGGACCAGGCTAGGCTAATGGATGAGACCAGGCGCGAGCAATGCCAAATTGCAAACCATCTCGGGGAGGTGGTTGTGGGGATTGCCAGTGGTGGAGCTTTTGAGCATGCGCGATTGCCAGAAACGAACTAATCGCTGACGATGGTTGACGTAAGCAAGCCAAATCAACACGGCTATAATAGGAAATGAGCTGAACTGTCACCAACAGTGGTGCGTTTGGTTCGTTCTGTTCGGTGCTTTAGGAAGGTACCGAATGTCACAATTGGAAGAACTACTATTTCTCTTGAATTTTCGGTGGTTGAAGCTGTGCACAGGATATTAAATACACATTTGTTGTTCCGACCACCTTTATCAGAATCGCAAAAACAAATTACAGTTCGAAGGTCACATCAGTGTTGGTGCCAGTCAAATCCGCCATGTCGACTCGTGTACCACTGATCTGTATGGTAGTTGAGTTGTTTTTTCCTCAGGTGGTTGAGGTCTGAGAAGTCTGGTGGAATCAGTTGTCCTATTTTCCCATAGGCAGGGCTGGAGATGTTTATAAGTGAGGCCGCCCTCTGTGTTTGAAAATGCCTTGTGGCCAAGGGATTCAAGCCCCCTCAGTTGGGACTCACTGGAAGAGTTGGCTTGATGAACTGTAGCAGCTTCCCAATCGATGACATCCCCAGGATTAACATTCAGATGCATGGTAATTCCATTAATGGCTTTTCTCTTTCTCACGACTCCTAGATGTTCCTTGATCCCTGCCTGGAGTTGCGTTTAGTCTCGCCAATGTAACCACATTTACAAGACATGCACAGAATCCAATACACCACTCCCCTCCACCATTCCAACATGTGCTACAGCAAGGTGTTTTTTCTTACCACAGAAGTCTCCGAACCTGAAGATCTGCTTAGGGAGACAGTGCAGAAGCCTCTTTTGAATACGACACTATCACCTGATGAGGGACCTCCTCCTCCCCAACCCCCTCTTAGTGTTCCCTTCCCCTAGTTATTCCATCGACCGGTTCCCCCCAGTGAATGGCACTGACACTGATGTAGCCTTGGAACTGTAATTTGTTTTCGATGAAGGTGGTCGGAACAGCAAATGAGTTTTTAACATCCTTTACACAGCTTAAACAACCGACAATTCAAGAGGAATAGTAGTTCTTCCGATTGTGACATTGTGTTCTTTTCCCTGCTTACAATCTTGTAAACATTACAAGATGGGAAATGGGGAGGCCATTTCTCCCTCATAAACAAAGGCGTTTTTAGAAATCTTGGCTTCCGTATGGGCCACTTGTGAAAAGTTCATCCTCTTAGTGTGAATTATTTTACAGCATTTTCTGCAAATTTCTTATGTTTTTTGATATTTATGAAACAAAACAAAATTTTGTGACAATTTTATGACTTTTCGATAAAATCAAAGTATTGTATGACATGTGGGAGCCCCGGTAACTGGTAAAAATTCAGGAGAGGAAAACCACCAATTCTTGCATCACCACTTTCTGCTGTATCTTTACGAACTATTATTGTTCAAAAGGAATTTGTTACCAGGTAGCCTAGGAATGCAGACTGCTCACCCTATCAAGACATCAAAGTTTACTAATGAACTTTGCTTTTACAAAAACTTGGCTGTTCACCATTGAGCGATATCAGATTGAGATTTGTTCACTTACAGAAAGTTGAGTTCTCAGTATAGCCTTACCAAAATTACTATACAGCCTATTTAGCTTTAGTAGGTGAGAGTTCAATATTGTGTATTTGATAGATTGGGTTTATATGTCGTAAGCACTTGATGGGAAATTCCTATCGAACGTAATGTTCGCCTTATTTTCATAATAAATTGTTTTCTGTACAAAAATAAGTTCTAACCTTATTACAAATGAATGCGTGCTTACCATTATCATAATTTCTATATGCCCACCTGCAATTTATAGCATTCCTTCTCGTAATGCAATCTCCCCTACAGAAGAAATCCTCATTAAGCCTATGCCTAGCAGCTCGGTAGCCTTGATAAGCGCATGCGTGACGCACTCCTATAAAGGCATTGGCATGGGACTGTGTCTCATCTTTCTTCTCTAGCTTCCATGGCATGTGGTCGCTCTCTCCAGCTCTCCGTATCCTTCTCATTTGGCGCTTAGAGGCCTTTTGTACTACTCTTGACATTTGGTCAACATTCCACGTTCGTCACATTTGAGGCTTACACCTGCTTGCGACCTTCACTGTCCTTTCGTTTTGACCACAGCATTTGGACATCAAGAACTCTTCACCTGTCGTTGCATCTTTGTCCTACCTTCTTCCACAACAGGATCCCTGTCTGCAGTTCTCTTCGGTCTCTGTCCACGGTTCCTCCAGCCCACGACCCTGTTAAAAGGAACCATGGTAACCGCAACACACCATTCAAGATGCCTCTGGTCATCCGACACTCCTGTAGTTAGATGCGTCGTCAAAACGTTTCCACCTTATTCCCTCGGACCAGTCCCTGAGGCCTGACACTCGGTCTCCTACGCTCTCCATCAATGCATCTTCTGTTTGTTTACAGGGCACCGCGGCTAAGTATTCGGACCCAGACCGAGGCTGGGCCCGGTGCCGTTTCCTGTGATCTACTTTCGGTTCCCTGTGTTCTCGGTCAGAACTCCTTCATCTACTAGTGTCAATCTACCAGTGTTTTCCTCCTGTGACCTTCTGTCGGCACAACGACTTCCTCTGCAACTCCTGGATTCATTCCTGAGTACATTCATCGGGGAACATTCACCTGCCGCCGGTCGCCTGTCTCTTGTTAACAAAAACCTAGCTGTTATCACTTGGATCCTCCATTCGGTCCCTGACTCGTCGTTTCCTTCAACCTCGGTCCACGGTCCCCTTGAACCTCAGTTCATGGTTCCCCAGACACTTGGGTCTGTTAAGGAAGCGCAAGGGAACTGTAGTTGTACAATGAAGCATTTACGTTCGCCGACAATTCCAACCTTCTGTCTCCTTGAACCGCCTCTTTAGGTGAACCACCGACATTAGCTAATGCCTCGGTCCACGGTACCACACCCCGGATCTCAGTTCCCCGGGCCCATAGGCCTATTCAAGACATCCAAGGGAACCGCAGTGTTGTTCCACATCGCTCTACAGCTCAGCTGCTGGCCTGTCAACGATTCTTTCACTACTACACCGCAGTAAATCTACATCTTGTTCCTACGGCGATATAGCCCCTCTTCTTTGGCCCTTCTGACCTTCTTCGTTCGAAATGGGGGGGGGGACCGTCACAAGTCTACACCAGGTTCCTCTATATGACCTGATCTTCAAGACTACTTCCATCCAGCAATGTAAGAAGTGGTGTACCAGCCCTCATCAACAGTGCCACTCTGGGCCCCACCAGGCCTGCTCTCTTTGGAATATGCCGACAATTGATAAGAGGGCATCGCCCATCTTTACCTCGGTCTCCAGTGGGTCCCCACGGTCCCCACCTGCCCTTCCTCCGGCCTCAACACCGACAGTACTATTCGGAACAACCAGTGACTACCAACACCGGTTTTCCTCTTCTTCACCAGGTTCTACAATTACGGTTCCTCCACCATCGTTTTCACGGTCACCGGTACGTTTAGCCATCAGTTCCTGCAACTCTACCACAACCAGACGTCTTCGCCTCATCATTACTTTCGACACCTGTCTCGGTGCCTCCGGTCCTAATTTCTACACCGACCGACAAACCACCAATGTGTCAACCTTCAGGGAGTGCCCTTGCATTCCTTTCAATAGGCATCTCGCTTGGCCTACTGCGCTACCGGTTCCTGGGAACTCGACAACATAATAAACCCTGTTCTTCAAGATAACGTCAACAACAGTAATAAGAAGCCCTTCGTCAATTGTGCTCTTTTCCAGCCACACGACACCGACATGAATACGTCACACCTACTGACCCCCATATTCACGGTTACCACACCGGTCCCATGTTCCACACTACAGTTCCTTGTTCAGGAGTTTGCCTCCACACTACACTATTTCCAGTCGCCATCCGCCTTCCAAGATCACCGTCATCTCAAACCCGCCCAGACAATGATCACCGCGAGGTAATGTGGTTTGTAATTTCTCTTATGAACTCGGCTTATTCCTTGGACCCAGAACCCGACCGTCTTCCGACTCTCGGTCTTCCTCCCAGTTCCCTCGTGTGATGCACCGGGCACCGGACCATCACCCGGAGTTTCTTCAATTATTGTTGATCCACCTCGGACTGATGGTCGGATCACAGAATCTGGCATTCTGGGGTCGCACGGGTACTCGTTAACGTTGGTCCCTCCTCCATTTTTTGACGAGGTCTTGCTAACAATAAAAAAGACAGGTCATGGATATTCATGGCAACAACAAAAACTAAAACTTACCAGTGGCACCTGGTGGAAGTTTGTTTTTATTGCCTAAATGAAAATATACATTACCGTTACCCGCCTGGTCTCCCCTCTCGAAACCAAGGTTTCTTGAAAGGAAGAAAGATGATAATTGCCTCGACTTGAACATTTATATACTGAGGCCTGTGCTGGCACAAAGAAGGAGAGCTGGGAGCCCAGTAGAGAAGTCAATTTTTCATCGCTAGGGATTAAACCACAAATAGGAAGGAATTGCAAACAATAAAAAACAGGTAAAGAATATTTTCATTTAGGCAATAAAAACAAACTTCAACCAGGTGCCCCTGGTAAGTTTTAGTTTCTAGTCGTCGGTAGGAAAATTTCAACTACCTGTAAATTTTATTGCATTCGGTTCCTGGATGCTCCGAATCTGTCTTGAGGTTTTTCGCTCTCCTGATCCGGCCAGTGCGCAACCCCACTGCGCATGCGTCACCATGCGCATCCTTCCTATAAAAGCAGACGGCCCAGCCTAATGGGCATCTCTTTTCCTCAAACTCGTGCCGAAGACTCATCGCTCCTTATTACCCAGCCCATCTTTTGTTTCTTGAAGACGGCAGCTAGCAACTATCGCCTCGCAGAAGACTCGGAACAAGAAGCTTTCATTGAAAGTCCAATATGCCTTCGTATCTTCTCACCCAAGCTTTCGTAGAAAGTCCAAGATGGCGTCATATCTTCTCACCCAAGTTTTCGTAGAAAGTCCAAGATGACGTATTTTCTCACCTAAGCTTTCGCTGAAAGTTCAAGATGGCGTCGCAACTTCTTTCGCCTGTAACATGCCGAAGTCGCACCACCTACGAGACGCACCCATTGAATCCTTCCAAGATGGCGTCCCATCGTCTTCGACTTTCGCCCAAATCTTTCGTAGATGATAACTTCATGGACCGACTGAATTCGACGGCAGTTGTGTCTCTCCCGTTTCATCAAGCCTGCTGTCCCCCACCTGCCATTGGTATCTAAGCTTTCAACCCTCGTCATCAGCTGCAACCTTACCGTAGATCATCGAAAGTTTCTTTTGAAGCCTACGTCAAAGCCTCCCGGTTTCTGTCAAGCAGGAACCGTCCCGCCACCCTATCCTCGGCCGGCCTCCTTGCCTCTGCATCCAACACGAGGCAACCGCCCACTCACCACTGTCGCGTGAACATGTCATGAAGAAGCTTCACCCTGAAGCTCACCACGCTACGTCAAGATCAAGCATCTGGCCCAACATTGAACTGTGCCCGACACGCTAATTCGTCAGTGGAAATATGCTAGGGATAGTCCGATATTTGTATTGGTATCGGTATAATCTGTATTTATCGGGGTTTTTGCCATATCGGTATCGGACCACTGTAAGGCTTCCGATACAGATATTCGTTATCCCAAGAAATGCAACCTTTTCCCACACAAAACTGACACAAAGTGCAGCAAAAGCAAGAACCAAGTGAGAAAAGCAAAGCTATTTACTCAGTTTGTAATGCAAATGTAGCACTTGATGGTTCTGCCACTCTTTAAGTTTTACATCGGCCAACTTAAAATCTAACTAGAAGATGAAAGCACTGAATCCATAAGTAGGAATAAGAGTAAAATTGCTGTTATTGCTGCAAAGAACTTTTTGGATAATCACAGCAGTTGGTAGGAACCCATGCGAAACCAGAAACTAGTTGCATTTGTATGGAAATTAAATTTTTAGTCGTGTTTTTAATTTTTTTATTATTATTATCGGCATCGGTATTGCATCGGATCGGATATTATCGATTTACTCTTCATCGGTATCGGATCGGTAAAAACTCATATCGGCCGATCCCTACGAACGTCCCTCGTCCAACAGACCGATCGTCAGATCTTTGTTGAAAGCCTCTCACACTAGAGAACTTTCGTCGAAAGTCAGTTGCCTCATGAACCTTCGCTGAAAGCCTCTAGCCCAAAGAACTTTCTCGTCACAAGCCCACCGTCTTAAAAACCCTTGTTGAAAGCCTCTCATGTACGTTGGCTG
>JAHWFP010081163.1:0-27627 GCA_023313725.1 Lithobius niger
AATAGACAAAACTCTTTAGCTTACCACTCTATTTTCTCCGCGACAAAGTTGTTCGTACAAGTCCATTCCTGGATAAGTCGGGGGAGGTTTCCTCAAGATGATAGTGTCAAGGGTGATACCGGTTGAATATCCAAGATTTTCCGCTTTGTCTTTTGCAACCGCCTCTTCATAAAACCCTACGTTACTAGCGGCTATTTTATGGTCTGGAGCTGTGAAAAGAGAAATTCATAATAAGGCACCTCATAGCAACTCAGACGTCCATTAGAGGTTCGAAACGTCCAGTTGTGGTAAAATGCACTTTGATATGTCCAGAAGACGTCCGAAGGCCGTCCGAAACTAAACGGCTGTTTTTGGACAGAAGAAGACTTACTTTTGACGTTTAATCTGGGTTCAGCAACCAGCCTTAAAGGTGCCTATTCACCGCGAATGACAAGCTGCGGCATCTAGCGCCGCTTACCATTATTTACAGTTCTATGTAGCACTTGATTTCAACAAGCGAAAGGATACAAGGGATATACCTCCCACCCACCATTTTTCTCGATCCACCACATCAAGTATGGCTCCAAAGGTCTATTTCCTTACCGTTAGTCAATCCCTAAGTAAAAATCCGTTTTAAAATGTGGTGTCTATGGGATTTTCTGTTGAATAATTGTTAACTTTATTTACTGCGTCCCGCAAAATATGATCCTTTGCGCGCTTACAATAATCATGACGTTTCATCTCTATGTGTGCCGTGTACTAATTTTGTAAAAATTACCATGAGATCAAAAAATCTAAAAGATTAATGCGGTAAAAATTAAAATTAATTATTCCAATAGATCGCCGAAGCAAAATTATTATAAGACACTAGCCTAGAAAATTATAAATTGTGATGTTAATATACGAGAATCATTCCGGTTTGTGACGACACAATCTTTAACTTGATGTTGTTTCGTGTACTATCCCAATGCCTACTGAGATAGCAGCTACGTTCCTCGCGAGGAACGCAGCTACCCCAGCCGACCTGTTAGTCGCAAATACGATTGACGACCACGGTTCTATTCTCCCCCGAATGATAACAAGCGAATATTTTTTTTTCATTTTAATGGCATCACACTGTATTTCACTGCATTCCCAGATACTACGACGGGTATTTCTAGTCCTTATAGGTTGCTTATTTCAATACAAATTTTAATGGCGAGTTAAGAAAACAACAATATCTACGAAACAAAACATCTGTGGAGAACAGTATGAAGTAAAAACACGGAAAGAAAATCAAAGCTATCCTGCATCCTGGATAAGACAACAGTAAGTGCCCCTTTAAGCCATGCAATTATTATGAAAAGTACGACCTTAGTTCATTGACTAGAATTATACGTTTATTAAGCTTGTTACCCGTGGCGCACCCAGAGGGGGGCAAAGGGGGGCATTTGACCCTCCCAAGACCTGAGATTAACTGTAAATCTGAGAAATTGCTAGAACCTTGTTCTTTTACTGTCATCAGAAGGCCTGTCTTTTTCTCCTCAAGTAGGGTTTCGTTGGTTTATATTATAATGCTCTCAACAACCGAAATTCGTTCTCCAACACAGTGTTTCCTCTCACCCCCCCCCCCCCCCCCCCCGCCTCGTGCGAAACTGTTAAAAATGCGTTAAAAGCTTTCGGACCCATTTTCATATTTTTTTTGCCCCCTCCAAACAAAATTGTTGGATGCGCCACTGCTTGTTACAACATTCAGATCGAACAAATGGTGTTTACTAAGAAAGTAAATTTAAACCAATGTCCAAAATAGGTCCAATGCACGTCCAAAATTTGTTCTTAACTGGACGTCTAACTGGACCTAATTTGGACCGCACTTCCCGGACATTTGTCGGACGTCGTTATTGTCGATATGGATGTTTGTTATTTCGTAAATGTTCAATTTATGAGATTGTAGGACACAATTGTATGGGCCTATTTTATGCAACGTACTGACTTTGTAAAAATCTGTAGCTAGAAGTCAAAATTATCCAAACGATGTCATAGAGTAAGCTATAGTTAATCTGGGTAACTGTGTTTCCATGGCAACAACAGCCACGCCATCGCGACTAAATTCTAGCCGCAAGAATGCAAAGCGAATTGTGAGAATAAATACACCCTAAATAGCCATAATTACTTTTAAAGGGACATCCGGCCTGCGTTATAACATTCCGCGTGTCTTATAACAGCTGCGCGGAGATCGCAATCCGCAGCGAGGACCGTAGCTGCTGTCTCGGTTGGCTTTGGGAATAGTACACGAAACAGCATCAAGTTAGAGATTGTGTCGTCACAAACCGGAATGATTTTTGTATTTTAACATCACAATTCATAATTTTCTAGGCTAGTGTCTTATAATTTTGCTTCGGCGATCTATTGGAATAATAATTTTTATTTTTATCACATTAGTCTTTTAGATTTTTGATCTCATGGTAATTATTAGAAAATTAGTACATGCACACACAGAGAAGAAACGTCATGATTATTGTAAGCGCGCAAAGCATCATATACTGCGGGACGCAGTAAATAAAGTTGGCAATTATTCACCAGAAAATCTCCTAGACGCCACATTTTAAAACGGATTTATACTAAGGGATTGACTAACGGTAAGGAAATAGACCTTTGGGGCCGTACTTAATGTGGTGGATCGAGGAAAATGGCGCTGGGAGGTATATCCCTTTAAGCGGTGCTTAATTTTACAATTTACTGTAACTCACCTAGTTTTAATATGTCTTTTGTAAGTTTGAGAGCGTGGTAAAAGTTGCCTTTCTAAAACAAATAAAATAAATACACAAGCAGAATTAACCTGGAAAAAAAGTTCCAAACAGTTTTGAATTATAGCAGGAGGTTATAAACACATACACGTCCGTATGCGTCACTTCCGTTGGCATAATGAACGATTCAAAAACCGTGTGTTAAAGTGCATTTATGAGATTAAGAAAAGAGGTGGAGTTTACAAGGCATATTTCCAGAAATCATTTGTAATCTTTATAACGAGATACAGTACGTACTGGTAGCTTTTTGAATTTGGCTACTCGATTCTTAAAGGAGGATACCCACCGAAACTTCAGGTGCGTTGTGTGCTTGGCTTGGTCGTTTTACCGCGTTGGTCTTGGTGAGTGTTTGACAATTTCAAACTTTGGTCTGTACACACCGACGCTGCAAACGACGCTTTGCCTACAAACAAGACGGCTGACGTAAACTCCTGTTTGACGTTGTTGAACTGCGTTTTATTGAATCGCCTGTAAGCTCTCAAACAATAACATCAAGAGACGCACCTTTAAAACATCGAAAGAGGTAATTTTTGTTCAAACAGAACTGAAAACATCGGTTTAATTTCCCCATGACGCTCGTATTGCTCCCACTGATAAAAGACGGGCTGCACGAAAGGGGTTTAAAAAAGGATTACACTCTAGTGAATTTTTCGTGAATCTTCACAACGTGTTGATTTTGTTGGGCGAAGCTGCTAAAGCAAATAATTACGATTTGGTTAATGCTTTGTGTGTGTGCATTACAGATATGCGGCTTGCCTGCGGTACAGCGGGCCTCCTATTGGCTGCAGCTCGGACGTAGCGCCAACGGCGCGCTTCATATACGAAATTTTCCAAAGCGATCAAAGCAACGCCAGGAACCGAGCTTCGGCCTAGCGCTTGACGCGTTACCTAGCAACGAGTGACGTTGCAGCGTGAAGCCAAGCTCGCAACGCAGCGTGAAGCCAAGCTCGCAACGCTCATAAAGTTTTGGTGAGTATCCTCCCTAAGGCTATTTTGGAAGAAATGTAGTATTTTGGGGGGAAAAAAGGTTCCTTAATTCAAGTATTTACGGAATAAAAGGCTCACCACATTAATTACGCAACACTGGAAGATTGCAGATATTCCTACCATGTAAGTAGAGAAGGACAAATAATTCAAAATGTCAACTTCAGATACAGTAGCATTTTTTTCCTTGTTAACCCTCTCCAGTGCTTCCTGGAGCCACAAGACGGCATGGTAATAATCCCCGAATAGGTAGGCTTGCCGTCCAATTTCGAAGCAGTCTCCGCTTTTTAATTCCGAAGCAAGGACCGAGCCCTGAATTTCTCCTCGTGCCAAATCGGAAGTCTTCAAATTGTAGGTATCCTGAAGACGGCAAAGGGCTGCCGATGCTCCAGTCAAATCCTGATCCGTCGGCAAGTTCAGAAAAGTTTTCTTATGCGTAAACTTTGTAAAGTAATCTGAAAGAAAAAAAAAAAAGCAGTTGTACCCCTCGGGTCAACATGGACGACGCTAGAATGACTCTAAACTGTTTCCTACCACATTTTTGGGGGAATTTATTTTATATCCAGCTGAAAAAAGATTCCAATTTTACAACTCTCACAGTAAAAGTACTCCTCAAGTAAACGACGCAAGCAGTCTGCATTAAAGACTGATCTTGTGAAGATACACAATACACTATTCTGAGAAAGAAAAGACAACTGCCCCTACTGGGACTCGAACCCAGGACTTCCCGTTTACTAGCCGGGCGCTCTAACCACTGCGCTGCCGGGACGGGTACTTGCTACAGGCTCCAGCCGAGCTAAGTAGCTGTTCAATCTTTCTCAGTGTTGACCTACAGGTCACAAACATACATACAAGGAGGGAAACCAACATGGCTTCTAGGCCTCCACACTAGAAAAAATGCAAGTAGTAAATAAAGAAGAAATCACAAGAAAATTTCCTGTCACTGTGAAGGAAACTAACGAAGTTTTCTTGATATGTAACCAGAATTTTTTTGTTATACGGTTGATTTGGGAGGGAGGGGAGGGCAGCCAAAAATTTAGGGTGCGCGCCCCCCCCCCCCCCTCCCTTAACGTCGTCCCTGAGGATCAATACCTTCATTCGTTACGGAATAGCATAGTTCCAGCGAGCATAGCTCTTACACAACCATAACGGTTTCTCCAGTTCGCAAATTTACCACCAGAGCGTCAAAAGTGGAACAGACAACCGACGTTCTCGTCACGTGATCAGTTATGTCCGCCCATGTCGCTAACAAAGTTTAGGGTTAGTTTTTAGTTTCAATTTGCGCAATCCAATTGAAAACATAAAACGCAACCCGTGTCTTTAGTTGATAATTAAAAATATGTTACCCACGGATAAAGTTTCTTATTGTGAAATGTAACTTCTTACATGTGTCGTAGCTTGTAGAAAGCATTCTGGCAATCTCTAAGAGGGAACGTTACCACCATCTTGGATTTGTCCGGAAGAACGCTGGATCATGGCTTTCCTACAGTACCGGTCGGTTCGTGGGTGACCGTATCATGCACGACTAGATTGGGCAATAAGGCCTGGCGTGATTTGTCACGATGTCAAAGCCTTCTTAAGTAAAGGCCACGCCTGATTGCCTTCCACAATTCGCTCCGAAAAAATGACATACAACTAGCACAGCAGCAGGTTTGACAAGTGGCGCCATCAATGGACAGACTTCCTAAACTTCATCGGTACCTCAAATTGTGATTGGTTCACACGTCGTTAGTTAGCAAATGCGCCACTTCGTGTCAACAGATGGCACCACCTCTCAAATGTCCCCTGCGCTTGAATTTAGATTCAGTTATATGCGTTTCTGATACGGCCTTTATTTTAGGAGGCTTTTGCTTTTGCTAGTGGCACTATCGTCAAAGGCAAAAGCTACTGCGTTAGATTTATTTGGACTTCAGTTTTGATTGCGAAATAACTTTCGATGCCGAGACATAGACGAACTGTACGAACATCGGGTATTAACTCCTATTTGTTGCAATTCAAACAGCAGTAAAGAGATGCTATCGCTTCGCTGCTTAGGCAAACATGATTGATTTGACACGCCCACTTAGAAGAGTACAAACAATATTATCCGAACAACGAAACGTCGGTAACGTTGATTACAGCAGCGCTGATTATATGATCATAACACATGTTACTTCCAGCTTCAAGATAGCAGACGCTAGACCACTTACCAGGGCCCCCACAATGAGTTACTCTAGGGGATCGCATGACATGGAAAAATAAACACTTTTTTTTCCTAGTTATGAGTTATGATGACTCGATTTGTGCGTCATACCGTAGTGTAACTTTTTTCCGATTTCAATCGAGGGAATGGGGAAGACGATGTTGTAGTTAGTCCCAGGCCCAAAATTTAATGTGGGGCCCTGTGTGATACCATAAAATTGCTGATGACGTTACAGTCACGCAGCGGTACGGCTGCCCACTGTTTGTTGGTTTGGGTATGAACAAACGCCTCCCATAACAACGTTGGATAATTACTCCAAATTTTAAAATTTTGCCTACACGTGATTACTACGGTATGTCAATCATCAATACATTTACATTTTAGAAGATGTTTTGAGGATTGGAGAATTTAAAAATCAGTCTTGCATAACATTTCGTACAGCTGATGTGGCTAGAGATTGGTGATTTAGCAGCAGCTGCCTTCTTGCACAGTGAAGTCACACTGTCCTACAGTCAATACGCGATCGAAAATTTGCATGTTTCTAGTGTTAAAGACTCAAGATAGTCCATATATTAAATCTAGCTTGGTGTCCAACCCTTACGGAAACTGTGTATTTTTTAATCATACCTATGTTATCGGAAACCAACTTTTCAACATCATTCCAGTTGCTCGTTAGGCTTTTAACCAATAGGAAGGCATTAATGGGGTTCTGTAGATATTTCTGTATGTCCTGATTGGCTTCAAACCACTGAAGTTTATAATCTTGAAGATACCTGCAAATATTAACAATTTTACCAATCAACAAACAAATCTACTGTAAACAACAAACACGTTACCAATAAGATTACATTTTAACTCTGCGAATTTCGGTTGGATGGAATATAGTGAACGAAGCTGATAGGTGCATGTAGCAAAGAGCTGGATAGGTTCAGGTGCATTTGGGACGTAAATAAATTCCTGTATAAGCATGCTAGCAAGGTGGTTCGAAAGTTTAGGAGAGTTTGGGATTGCAGGAATGTTTTCTATAACCACGCCAGCAAAGGTTGCATGGGACTGGTTTAAGATAGCATGGGACTGGAGTAAACAACCTCTATAAACACGCTAACAGGGGTAGGAATGTTTAGGAAAGTGTGGGACTGATGTAACTGGAGGAACTTTCTTCACAAACACGCAGTCTGTTCTATACAGCCCTTTGTGTTAGGAAGGAATACATAGGTTTATGAGATTAGGACTGGAGACGCCTATTATAATTAACTAGAGGAAGCCCGTGCTATGCACGGTGCCGGTCATGAATTACGTTTAAGGACACATTTCCCGGGACACTTTCCCGGCACTGTTCCCGACGACTTGTAGGATTGATCGCCTACTCATGCCTGCATCCTCTTTCAATGCAGGTATAGAATGGGAGAGCGCATTTACAATGCGGGGACGAGGAGGGGAGAAGTGATTGTTCGGCCCGACGATTTGTCAGATTGAACCTTTATTGAGTTGATCGACCACTCATGCCTGCCTCCTGTTTCCATTCAGGTAGAGTGGGAGAGTGCATTTTCAATGCGGAGTGAGGAGGGGAGAAGTGGTTTTCCTTTTAGCCTTCCCTTTTGCTTTGGCCTTCCTTTTAGCCTACATCCAGGATTATAATGTAGATTCCCATATTCCGCGTATACGTTACTTGGAGTATACTCGGTAGTCTAAAAATATAGGCTTATTATATGGGGTTAACTTAATTACACATGGTGCCATCTGGTAGGGGCAAATATTATGCATAGCGTGTGACAAGTGATCTATGGTCATGCAGGGTGTTAATTTTATAAATGGATTAATTTGACGGAGGGTTGGACAGATTCAGGAACGTTTGGGACTGAAGGAACTCCTTATGTACCCTAGGGAGGGACAAGGCTCTACTACAGTATCGGCTGGGTCTTGGATGAAAAATAGCATATGCGACAGGGTTGGACAATATGGCCGCCAAAAGAGCAGCTGATGCGATTGATTTGTTCTGTTGCCGCTTTCAGTCAGCCAAGGGCGACACCTTCAGTACTAAGAATACTGTCACTGTTCCTTGAAACACGTTCTGGATAAACGTACATGTCACTATTTACTGAAGAACTATGTGCAGTCGAAAAATTTAATAGCTTTGTGGTAAAAGGCTATTCGGAAATTTATTTATTTGTATGTGTGAGCTATTTTCCTGGTGATTGGTGGGATCAAGTTAGCGAATTACTAAGCTTTTTGTCAGTTGCTGCTGTTTGGCAATAGATGGCGGAACTCTCCGTACAAAAATGCACCGATGCAATTTGCTTAGGCATTTTCCGGCCTGACCTCGAAAAAATGAAATGGGTTACTCGTGGGTTACTATTTTGTCTATCCCCCCCCCCCCCCAATATTGTTGTAGGTCGAGCCGGATAGTTTACTGGCCATGGGAAGAAAATTCCAGTTCAGCCAGTCGCATCAAGAGGTGAAAATTACTTCGCGTATTTGGACTAGTTTGGCCATCATAAGTACCTAAAGATCACTGAATAAATAATCGCTAGTGTGAGTTTAGGCCTAATTGATGGAATATGGGCCTAATCGCAGTAATACAGGCCTAATTACAAATGGTGCCATCAAGTTGAGTGTTATCATACTGCTGCTGTACTCCCACGGTTTCCTTATATGCAGAAAGGCTTAACGCTTGCTTTCACGTAGCATGCGAGCAGCGCCATCCAAGACCGTTAAAAACAGCCGCGAGGCACGCTCAAAGTTCCCACATTATAGCATTGATTAGTTTTAGCGAGGCGCACAAGAATGTGGTAATGTTCTCATTATTAGATTTTCCCGGTGTAGCAGCACTAAACGAACATTATTTTACGGTAACGGTGACTATCCTTTAAATCTTCGGACGATTTATTGCTACGTCAAAGGATCGTTTAATATTTTTTTAACGAGAAAAGAAAATGCCGTAGCGCAACATACAGTACAATACGATAGTACGTTAGTTTTTCTTGTGGTTTCAATTCATGAATTAAACCTCCTGTGGAGTGTTTGTTTTTACGCCGAGTGGACAAAGTGAACGTAGCATGGAGCCACTGTTGTTAAATTTTAATAATTGAGTGTCAATGCAGTGTTTTAAGTCTAAAATCCGCGTATCTTGCGTCACAAGTACTTTTCACAGTTTAGTCTGCATGGTATAGCAGTTCTTTTTGTGCCGTGCTCGCAGCACGACTGGTGGCAGAATCGGAGGCTAAGAGGATGACATTTCGAATGTCTCTTGCCAAGACATATAACATATGAGGAAGTCTTGGTATTCCCGTAAGCGTGTAGGGAAGAATAGACCAGATATAAACTCTAGCTTCTATGCAGCTCTGATTTTACGAACTGGTGGGGGGGGGGGATTGGGGAGGGTTTGAGGGGCTTTCCTCGCCATAAATCCACGTTTCATTAAAAGTCGGCAACATTAATTTAACTTACAACTGAAGTCTCTGTACGAGTGCCTCATGCCTTCTAATGTAGTCCTTCAAGAAATCAACGAGTTCCTTTTCTGTATTCAGCAATGACTCCATGTCCACCAGGGCACTGAAGACTTCCCCTCGAATGTACAGTGGCGCCACCATCAATTGCAGAACGGTCAACGCCCAAACCACTTTCATAACGGGGCTGCAAATATAATAACAAAATATTATGTTGTAAAAGATGATGCGTTTTAAGTCCTGTTAAAAAAAAAATTTTTTACAGGATTTAAAGTATCAATTGGTGGGTGAAGTTGGCATTACCAAGAGTGGCATGGACACTTGAGGCGTGGCTGGACTGTCCACGTTAATAATGCTCCACGCTCCATCTCTCGTTGTATTGTCCACAACAGGGACTGCGTTTTAACGAATTATCGGATATCTGTCAAATTTTGCACACAGGTTCTATTGCACATTTCTAGGTCTAAGTTCGAAAATGGATCGATTCCGTCGGGGAAATCCTCCACTGGAAATAATCAAAGAATTTTGTTCACAGCAAACGTACAGAGTTCGTCTGTTTTTCTTCAGCCGACTGACGTCATCCGTGCACTGACCAATAACTGGGAACTATGTAGCATTCGTCAGCTGCTGACGCCACCACCAACCGACCAATGACTGGAGCTCGCTTAAATTATCCTACTGTAGGTCCTTGACGGTGGCACGCGGCCCCACTGATCTATACGAATAACTGGACGACAAAGTAAAGTTCTATAGTCGAATGCGGGCATGTGAAATTAGCTTAGACTTGTGCTACTTGTTTGGACAATCGTTTATTACTTTAGTGCTTAGTACGGTTTTTTTAGGGGGGGGGGGGGGAGGGCGGGGGAGGAGAAATATTAAAACAACTTCTACTACGTGGCATATTTTCAGGTGGGGGAGGGAGGAGGAGTGAGCTAATTCTTAAGACTACTGTTGGTAAATAACTTTGTCTTTAAGTGAGAGGTGTGCGCCGTCACGCCATACCATCGCAGCTGATCAAAAGAAACGCAAGTGACCTCTAGTTTTACGGGTTGCTTACGCACCGTGGAACCGCGGCCAAGAAATCGAATCATTTGGATTTTTGGATTGCATCCTTTAAGGAGGCATATTTAATTATTCATTGGTGTTAGGAAATTAGTAGCCATATCGATCACTGAATTAGCCAGAGAAAACAAATCGACTCTTATAGAGGGACCATTGGTTTAAACAGGTTTATTGTTAAACGAAGCAATCTGCCTTGTGATTTCTTCTTTGTGTATTATTGTTATTATTATTGTAAGTAGTGATTATTGGCATACTTTTGCAACAATGGTCCCTCTATAAGTGATTTATTGTGATAGTTTTGTTCTTTCGAGGTGTAAGCCGAGGCGTTAAGAGCCGAGGAAGCAAAACTATCACAATAAATCACGTATGGAGGGACCATTCTTGCAAAAGTATGCCAATAACTAATTTGTCACCATACTTAAAATACTTTTTTTTCCGTTTATGGCATCAATTCGTGTTGTTTCATGTCATTTTTCATGGTATCGTCCATTGTTTTTCTCCCTTGCCTTCAACAATCATTTGCTGTTCCAACGTTATTACAATGTTCATTGTTATAAGTGTTAGAGTAAGTAGCTTTAAGGTAGTTGTAGAGAGGGCGCATAGCAGACAGGCTTAGCTCTTCTTAAGTGTGAATAAAGAATAAAGAATAAGTTAGTTATGCATTAGTTATCTAGACACACGCTAGTGTGTCGCCGCCAAGTAACAGTAGATCATCCCATTGTAGACATCCTATTGTTAAAAAATTGATTGTTAATGATCGTTTTCGGAAACTTGGCGGGTTTTTCCCACCAGTTTTGGTATTGGGTGGACACATTTATACGTTAGTAGTTAGTTATACGTTAGTTATACATTTATAACAATACGATAACATTACGAACGCTGACGGGATAGCATAGGAACTGTAAAAATGTTCCAACAAGTGATTTATTAAAGGGTTTAAAGGGTTTAACGAGCGTTAACCACTCCTGGTCATCTGCCCGAAGCCCTAAGGCCCTATGTCTGCAACAGCCAGATTCCCAGGCGGTCACCCACCCAAGTATCAATCCAGCCCAATGCTGCTTAACTTCGGGGATCTGACGAGAACCGGTGTTTCCAGCACTGCAAGGCCGCAGACACTGCAAGGCCGCAGACAAGTGATTTATTGTGACACTTACAACAATGCTGTCTTATAATAATGCTCTCAATAATGCTGTATCCGATTTATTTATTTATTTATGTATTGCACTTACAGGGGTCTAACCTATTAAACGTGTCCAATTCCACCATCACCATCGCAGAAGCCAAAAATGAAAATCACGATTCCAGCTCAGGTTCAGATCTCCGAAGCGACAAACTGGAAATTAATAAAAGTTGGTACACGTGTTCACCAAGCCCAACAAAGCTTTCATACTAAATTTGCATGGAAAATATTAAAAGGCGGCGGAGAAATAAGCATTGTAATTTCGGCTTTCACGTGGGAGACCGTACACCATCTCTTTGGCTTGGCTATGTAGTTTTTGCCCTGACGTCAATTATAGAGCAGTGACACGACGTGGTATTATTGTATAACTCTATGCTGGAGCCTTAATGGGTTAGCTGCAAGGGGCACTGCAGAGAGAGAAACAGAAGGGCGTCATACTGAAGCCGATGCTGTGAAGAGTGATTTCTTAGACCTAAAACGCGCGATTTTTGTTGTTGGAGAAAACAACGTTATTTTAAGCCTAAGAAATCCTCTCTTCCGTTGTTTTTCACTCCATTTTTATGTAGTGCACCTTGTAGTTATGCCCTCCAAAACCCATACTGGTGCCAATCTGATGCCAATATGGCGCCGATCGCCACATACGCGTGCTACCATCGCACCGTTTCGTGAGACCCTGCGTAGTATAAATACAAGGCCAACTAAAATAGTAGCTGCGAAGAACGCAGTTACGATCTCAGTTGGCATTGAGCGTAGTAGACGAAACAGCAAGAATGCAAAAATTGGTTCGTCACAAACCGGAATGATTTTCTTATTTTAACATCTCATTTTCTAATTTTTTAGGCTAGTGTCTTATTGTTTTGTCTTCGGCGATCTATTGGCATAAATAATTTTAATTTTTACCGTTTTAGTCCTTTAGATTTCTGATCTCATGGTAATTATTAGCAAATTAGTACATGGACACACAACACAGATGCAACGTCAAGGTTATTGTCAGCGCGCACGCAAGGATCATTTACTTACAGGATACAGTAAATATAGTTCCCAATATTCAACAGAAAGTCTTCTATAGAAACCACATTTTAAAACGGATTTTTAGCAAGGGATTGACTAACAGTTAATAATAGAACTTTGGGGCCGTACTTGATGTGGAGGATCGAGAAAAATGGCGCTCGAAGGAATGCCCCCTCTTTCGGATAGTGGTACCTTTGCCTGCTATGGCAAGCCAACTTAGAAAATGTCATCATGCCTCTCGCAACACGTTTTGATTGTGGTGTAGTTTTTTTTTATCTAGTGTTGCCACAAAATTTCATAAATTTTGTTACCACTAATATATATGCTTGTTGCTGCGTCTACTAAAAGGTTAAGTTGCAGAAAAAAAAATAGTTGTGGCAGCTAGTTGCGTTTGACAATGTTTATATTAGTGCCAAACAAAGGTTTTGTTGGAGCGTAGCTCCGCTATGAAGACACTCCAATGTAATCTTAGACCGCGATCACGCGAAAACCACAAGGACTATCCAAACCAAACTTTGCATGCAGTTAGCACGGGGGTCCGGACATGGCTTATCAAAAGAAAAATCCGGAACGGGACATGGGGTTGAGGAACCATCAGGGTGACAAAATGGACCAATAGCAAGAGCCAAAATCAAAACAACAACGAGACGCGAAGCCGTTTCTAATTGTTCAAGGCATCCGATTGTTAAAAGTTTGGTTGTCGATGATAAACAGGTGGCGTTAGGCGGTAATAAACCAAATTAAAGACATTTTCACTTTTCGTCGACCGATTTGGACGTTTGAATACACCATTGTGACAGTTTTTTCACCACCTGTCCAATGGTCCAAATCTCAGGCAGCTGTATCTTATTGTTTAGAAATTACGAAGCAAATCCAATCCGATCCGATTGACAGCCAAACAGCAAAGAAAGCCGAGCCCGATCCAGTATGTCGACAGTGGAACTGATGATGGCCCTAGTTTAATTGTCAACCATCGAGTATTGGTGCGTGCAAGAAAATATCGTTTGAGACAAAAACATTTTTCTGAGTGAAGAAAACCAGTGTGGGGAAAGGATTAGTTCTCATTCCTTTCTCCCACTAGCTTTCTCCTCGCCCCCTCTATTTCAGGTACAACGTTGTACTATCCCATTCATTCTTATAATGGTCCGACTCTATTCTAAGTATAATTGAGAAGGAGTATTTTCAGCTGAATAAATTATGTTTGCTGCACCAACTTAAAAGTTTTGAGATTTTGCTGGAAAATAAATTAAAAAGAAGAGAGATTATACCACGTACAAAAAAAAAAATACTTTTTTAAAAAGGTTTCACACTGTAAAAAGTACGTATACAACTTACCGGAGAATAAAACGAAACGTTGTATTTTCACTAACTTTAACACATAGAAGACCACATAATGCCACTTCACGTGTTTCGATAAACTATAGTTCACACAGATGGGATGTTCTTTTAATGCCGACATAAACCAAGAACGGCCCATGTTTCTCCATGTTTTGAAAGAGTATACATGCACACATTCCACGTGGATCGCCCGTGTTGTTCTAGACAAACGTCTGGTTAGTGGACAACAAACATGTGGCCGTTAACAGCTAACAAAGAGGCGTACAGTTGGTTTCACAAACTCGTCGGCGCAAATGCGTTGAACACCTGCTTGCAAAATGAGTCATTTTCATACACCAAAGTTGTGATGGGTTTTACCAAAGCCACCAACAGTAAGGGAGGATACTCACCAAAACTTTAGGAGCGTTGCGAGCTTGGCTTGGTCGTTTGCGAGCGTTCGTGTTGGAGAGAGTTTGACGCGTTCATACTCGGGTCTGTACACCCCGACGCTGCAAACGACGCTTTGTCTACAAACAAGACGACTGACATCAACTCCTGTTTGACGTTGTTGAACTGCGTTTTGTTGATCGCCAGTACGCTCTCAAACAATAGCATCAAGCGATGCACCATTAAGACACTGAAAGAGGTAATTGTTGTTCTAACAGAACTGAAAACATGTGGCTAATTTCCCCGTTCCGCTCGTATTGCTCCGACTGATAAAAAGACGGGCTGCACGAAACGGGTTTAAAAAAGGATTATACCCTTTTCGGGGGCGAGGGGTAATCGTCTAACTGGAAAAAACGCATCAGTGGAAGAGCGTATACAGTATAATGGAAAATCGTCTAATGTCCCTGCCTCGCTCGCGCTGCTGCTCTCGCTGCGGCTAAACATACAACATCAGTAATCGCAGGTATATTATTGTCCAGTTAGACATTCATCTATTACACGATTATCCATTCTACAATATTCCGTTTAGATGATTTTCCATTGTACGATATTCTGTTTAGATGATTTTCCATTATACGATATTCCGTTTAGATGATTTTCCATATTTTTTATTTAGGCAGATATTAGATAATTATCCCATTAAGACGATTTTCCAGTTAGAACTTCGTCCGACGCCTCAATTCTCGTGAATCTTAGCGTTTTGACATGGATTCGGCGTTCCATGACCGACCGAAGTAGTGCATAAATCGACGCTATGCGTGAGAAGCTTTGACTTGACAATGTGACAACCACCTCCACCGGAAAAAACAAGATGTCCGCTCGCGGACACAACGGACAGTGTTTCGTCTTACTGATGCTACTCGAACTGCTACAGACTGCGGCCTCACTGCGCTTAATGCGTTACAGTTAGAGGAACTATTCACAAGGCCGATAGGGCTAAAAGTTCCGTGCCCTAAAATACGAGTTGAAAACAGGAAGATAATGACAAAGGACGAACGATGACGTCAGGGCAATGCCAAGGCTAGTACTACGTTATGAGTGCGGTATGAAAGTTGGAAATGGAGCCACCTGACCTGAATAAGCTTAAAAAACGCTGCCGTGTATAAAATATGGAAATAAGCCTTAAAAAAAATTAAAAACTTAAAGGGGGATTGCCACGGCAAATCCCCTTAGTTTCAACATCCGTTCTGTCGGTGTTCAATATTTAAAAAAAAATGATTTAGCGCTCATGGATATAATGATCAAAGAAGGAACGACGCTTGAGCTATCACAGCCAATAGAGCTATCTCAATCGGCTGCGAGTCGAAATCCATGACTGTCGGCATTAATTTCTGCGTGTGCCAGCAAAACAACGGTCTCCGTGTCGTGTTTTGGTGATGCAATAATTAAATTGTTGTATTGGACGTACGTAACGTATTCTTACCGTAATTCTTGTATTTAGTTATCCAAAAGTAAAGCATGCATGTCAAAATGGATGTAATTGCCATTTAAACGAAAATATGCCATCTTTTGTTGGCTCCCTCGTCGCAGTCTCAACGTTTTTTTTAATCGTTTATTTTATTACAGCTATAAAATTCCGTCTGTCTTCATTAAGTCACACAAGGGGTTCATAACTCGTTCAAGGGGTCGATAACTGACGTTCGCTTGAACCAACCTTCGGTTCGACGTAACCCGTAGAGTTGCAGAGACGCTATTATTAAAAAGGGATTATAATAATATTCACTTACGTATATCATAGTTAAGAAATCAAAACGAAAAGCCAAAGGCTGAACAAGAGTTAAATAAATACAGAGATGCAAACTTATTTACGTTGCCTTTTGGACTTGCATGTCAGACTGGCTGAGCGGGGAATCGAACCCACGACCTTTGAAGCCAAAGGGCGAGGTCCTACCACTGAGGCCATACTGACACGGCCAACAGGAAACATCCATAGGACATTTTATTTTGGCCGTGTCATTATGGCTATGCATATGGGGGTAGACTGGAACCCACTAAAACCAGGATAAATTCGGCCCGTGAAAGTTAAGCCACTGTGTCATATGGCCCTCAGTTTGAAAGGTTTTGGGGAGCCCTGTGTTAAAGAATGCATACTGGACGCATCGATGAGCAACATTGCAGCCAGTGCCAGTGTGTCGACGTTGTATGTGCACCATCATCTGCTCATCATCACGTTTGCATTGCCAAGCAGGTTTTTAAGTTGAAATGTGTTTATTATTACTTATTAGCGAGTGGCGTCATAACCTTCTTTTTCCTTTGTGGCCAATCTGTGTGATGCCACCCTCCAACGTTTGTTACTTACGTTTAAATAAATAAACCATAGCAAAAAAACACCTCCAAGCGTGGATGAGGCTGAGGCTTCACCAGTTGCGTCAGGCTGAGAAAAATTTATAGCGCATTTATGAAGAACTTTGATTAGTTGTGCTGACATCGTTGGGATGTTAAGTTTTTTTTGGAAATGGCGCAGTTAGAAAAGGAACAATACTCGGTGAATCCGTCAATGGCTATAGGATCTATTCTGGATCGGAGGTTTCCTGGTTCTCCCCCCCCCCCCCTTACGAGACTTGCTGTTCTTTAAAAACTTCTTGTACGGTTCAAAATTGAGGTGGTTCAGCCATACGACGATTTCTTTGCTTGAGGTGACACAACCTCCTGAGACCCAGCGTACAGTAAATTGTACACCTGTGAAATGGGTTAAAGAGTAAGGTTCCAGGCGCGCTGCGAGCTTTATGGGAGTTCCCTGGGGACCCTGAGTAAAGCGAGCAAGTACAGCCCAGTGGTCAGCATCCTCGACGGCAAACCAAGCGGGTGTCGGCTCGAATCCTGCGACCCCACCCAACTTAAAAAAATCCAAGAAATTTATTAAAAAAAAAACTTGGTTCTAGGTTTCTTTACTTTCAAATTTATTACTAGTTTTCGTCTATAATCCTTCCGTAACCTTTTTCAATGGCAGTCAAGTGGAATTAAAAAAAAAAAAACACAGCCCTGTGTACTCCATTGGGGCGAGGGATGGTTGTCTAACTGGAAAATCGCAAAATTGGAAGAACGTATACAGTGTAACGGAAATTCTACTAAACACGAAATTCGTTTAATGGAAAATCGCCTAACGTCCCTGCCTTGCTCGCTGCGGCTATGCAAGTATACATATAACATTGAAAACCGCAGCCATATCATTATCCAGTTAAGACGATTATCCATTATGCGATATATAGTTTAGATGATTTTTCAGATTTTTTTTTTATATTTAGGACGATATTCGACAATTTTCCATTACACGATTTTCATTCGACGCCCCCTCCTTTGTAGTCTTGTACATCTGAGGACAAAGATGGCGGCTCAGTGATTGCTTCCCGAGTTTATGCTCCCCTATGCCTCGTGATCAAGGTTTGAGAATAACCTATCCCACGCGCCATGGCCGTTTGCTGTGACGTGAATGTCACGTGACTGGGCTAGTCCAATCAGACGGCCAAACAGCCGTTGTTCTCGTTCGTCATTGGCTAACTCATGGTGACGTCACGGCAAACAGCCATCGCGCATAAAATAAAAATAAAAAATAATATAAAATAAAAATTGCTCGTTGTATGACTTTGCAGGCAGGTCCTTTTTCTTGTCAGGATGATATTCGTCCTTTAACCCTTCCCACACAAAATAATTCGTTCTCGCATCTTTTCAGCTCATTTTCTGTCATTTCCGAAAAATACCTTAGAAGTTGGGTATTGCAGCTTGAAGAGACAATTCGTTAGAAGGATAGACTCCAGGCTTGATAGACAATTTCAGAGCTGCATTCAATACTTGAAATGTCATGAAAGCCCAGTCATTTTATGTTAAAACATGGGATTATTCAAAGAAAGCTGAAAGCTGGCACAAAAGTAGCTACCAATGGAGTATGGAACATACTAAAGTCCCCTGGGCTAAGACGTTTGCTTCTTAGAATATATCACCGTTAATGCACACGAATGCTTTTTTTTCCCACTTGGTTGTTATAGTGATTTTCGAATTCAAATTGCTTTTGCGAGCCCTCTGACAGCCCGAAATGGATATCCTGAGGATTTTCTAAAAGGTGGGGGCTGATTCTTTCCACCAATCCTCACCGAAATTGTTTAACGTAAATTGGAACCGCCCTATGCCTATTTAAAGTTGAAGAGGTAATGGTGTAGCGGTGAAAGCGTATGTTGATTCAAGTCTCTTGCGAGCCCTCTAATTGCCCGAAATTGACATGCTTAGGATTTTCTGAAAGGTAAGGATATATATATTCTTTACATCAATCCTAACCGAAATTGTTTAGCTTAGATATAAATACAAATACGAGCATTGATAATGGCACTTTGAAATTCAACCTTGCCGCCACACCAATTACAGCTTCACTTTTAAACGGTCGTAGGACCTACCTAAGGAATTGATGAAAAGAATAGATCCCCTCCTTTCAGAATATCCTAAGCATTTCCATTTCGGACTATTAGAGAGCTCGCAAGAGAACTTTGAATTCGAAACTGAACATACGCTTTCGCCGCTACACCATTATCACGTCACCTTTAAATGGGTATAGGACGGTCCCTACCTAAGGCAAATAATTTGTGTTAGGATTGATGGAAAGAATCCATCCCCACCTTTCAGAAAACCCTAAGCAGTTCTGTTTCGGGGTTTTAGACAGCTCGCAAGAGCAATTTTAACACGAAAATTATAACCAAGTGACAAAAGGAGCATTCGCGCAAATTAAGGGCGATATACTTTGAATAAGACGTTGGGTTTCAGGAGTTGCCTTTACGTAAAAGATGTTTATCACCTCTCCTACTCAGAATCGTGTGCTGAACGTTTTTGCTTCACATTATGCTTTTGATTTTTTGACGGCTGAAGAGTTACAGCCCCAAAACCGTTTTGGCTGAAGGGGGGAAACACCCCTCTCCCCCTCAAGGGGGGGGGGGTGAACTTGCTATGATCGCTATTTTTTTCCAGTGTTTTCCCTTTATGTGCATCCATACCAAATTTCATGCTTTTCGCAGTAAGTGAACAATCCAAATCTCGAGCCACCCTACTACATCTATGGATGACGTGTTACTTATGCCTTTTTTCCATTGTACTGAAGGAAACAAGCGTCTTAGCCCAGGGGACTTAAAGTATGTTTCGTACTCCATACTTATGTGCCAACTTTCAGCTTTCTTTGAATTAATCCCATGTTTTAGCTAAATCTAACTTAAAATGACTGGGCTAGAAGCCTCCGTAGCTTTACTAGGGTTCAGATCAAATTGTGACTTTTTAACCCCATCTAATGGTAGGCAGCTTTAAAGCGCTTTAGTGTAATATATGGATTTTAGGATCTGAAAATACTGTACACATTTCACGGCAGTTTTATTAATTGAAGTTTCAGTTTTATTTAGTCTACATCAGCTGACAGAAGTCTTAAGCTAAGCAAAATTAATTACACACTTTAATAAGATTTGTGATTAAGAATATTGTAATTATTAATAACAGATTCACCCCATTAATACATATCCCTTTCAAGCGCACAAGGACGACGAAACTCCTGGCCAAACTCGTGAATCCACTTGTTGCAAACTGAAAAGAGAAAACAATGCAACAAAAAATAAATATAGTGAAAGTCGAGACAATACAAGTTTTGAAATACTATATGTAGAAATACACTAAACAACGAGAGGTCGTCACGGAATCAGTAAATGCATCTCCACACTATATTTTTCTTTCTGTCATATTCTATCACTACACACTATACTTTCTTTCTGGCTTATTCTATCCACACTCTCAACTTTCTGGCGATCTCTATATCCCCACACACACCACTTTCTTTCTGGCTTATTCTATCCACACTCTCAACTTTCTGGCGATCTCTATATCCCCACACACACCACTTTCTTTCTGGCGTGTTCTATCCCCAAACTGTACTTTCTGTCTGGCTTATTCTATCCACACGCACACTATATTTTCTTTCTGGCATGTTCTATCCATCTTCTGCTATATTCATTCCCCAAACTCTATACTTTCTTTCTGGTGTATTCTACCCCCCCACAGTTTTTTTTCTATTTGGCATATTCTATTTCTGCACGCTATACTTTCTTACTGGCATTTTATATCCTTACACTCTATACTCTCGTTCTGATGTATTTTATCCCCGTACTCTTCTCCCCGTATTCTATCCCAGGACTGCCGGCTAGGGTAGCGTGAGAGACTACCATGCTCCTTCAGCGGCTATGGGAACTATTCTGGCAAATTCTGGACAATCTTTCAGACCCTACGATGCTCGGAGGTTTCCCGGATCGAATCCCCGGGTTGGCACCTCTCTTTACCGGATATTTCTTCTCTTAAAGTCTGGTAATGTTCAAAATTGAGCCGGTTCAGCCATACAAGCCTTAAGTTGCTTCGGCTGACTTAAGGCTCAAAGAAATTAATTTAAAAAAAAAAACTCCACTTTCTTTCTGGAATTTTCTATACCCACTCTTTCATATTTTTTTCTTTCTGACGTATTCTATCCCTACACTCTCCATTTTCTTTATATTTCATCCCCACTCTACTTTTCTTGTGCATTCTATACCCACATTTACATTCTTTCTGGTGTATTCCATCCCCCCACTGTGCTAAGATCTGTCCCGTACAACCGCAGTTTGTATGGGATCACCAAAACTCACCCCATTTTGTGCCTACAAGCACAGGACAGCCACCATGTTGAGTTTGTTCGTCACCATCCCCACTCTTTCTTAAATTAATCCAGTAGGCGGCAGATCCCTAAAAATATAAAACAACAATCAATTAAGATAATCCTCCGAAATATGAACGTTCATTACTGAATGTAAGGTGTTCAGTGTAGAAGAATATAACACACAAATTAAAACGTGATTGGATTGAGCAACAAAGATATCAAAATGTCTCCAATTTTGTTGCCTCTGCTAGATTATGTGGATGGTTTCAGAAGAAACTGTTTGGTCTTCTACTGTTCGGCAGAATACAAATAAAGTAATCAGATACAGAAAGTAACAAAGCCAAGTAACCAACCTTGATAGGCCAAAGTGTGACACCAACATTTGGAAACACTGTCGCACCACCAGCTTCCACATCAGTCATCTGTGGAAAAAAAAAATTAGAAACAGTTTTACAATCAAACTTACACAAATACGCAAGTTAGTTTCGATAATATTCTCCTTGCTTAAAGGAACGTTAGAAAACTTAACAAAACACAGAGACCCAAGAGAACCAGGTGTGGATCTAGGAGAAACTGACTATTGATGGGCTTTTTAAGGAAACCTGATGAGGCCGGAGTTTGACAGTTTATTCCCACTGCTCCCCGCACTCCTAACGGTACACCCAGGGACAGGCAGTGGTGAGCTACCAGCTATGAAGCCAATGGTAAAATTCGTTGCAAACAAATAACGATTTACTGCAATTGAAAAAAATCTGAAACTTTGCTCTTTTTAACGTTTGAAATACACTAAAATTGTTGAAAACAAGTTGTTTTACAGGGCTGAGCGACTTAAAGCATCCCCACTCTTCTTAAATCCCATAGTTGACCATCTCTTAGTGAAGGGAACTTTTTACTAATCGGCAATCCATGCATCTCCCTAGGATTCTTTCAAAACATAGTCACTAGGGCGTCGCAGTTACACCGTCGGCAAAATGGGGCGAAGTGATTATTACTCACACGATAAAATTAAAGTTACACAAACATTTATTTAACAAATTTAACGTTGAAAGTTTAATGTTTGTGAGTGCATTGCGAGTGCATTGGAGACAGCGTTGTGACACACATTTTCGGATGCTCATCGCATCTTGTTTCTTTGTCCATTTGCTTTCGGTGGATGATGGCGTTGTTCCACAACAACGTGTCCAATTTTAATAATTTTTTACAAACCACTTCTGGGTGTAACGCTATCTATGTGCAAAATCTGGTTATAACTGATGGAGTCGGTGTTGCGCGATGCGATTACAAAGATTGCATTTAAGGGTATTCCTAACTGACCTCCGCTCGAACTTCGGCCTTGCTTCGCTCCAATTAATCAAAATCAGAAAAAGGCAGTGAAACAATTGTTTTATTTTTCTAAATTTCATGGGCCAGTAAGGCGTAGCTTCCTTATATGCATAGAGGCTTAATGCTCGCTTTCACGTATCATGCGAACCACGTCGTCAAAAACTGCCACGAGGTGAGTTCAAAGCACCCACCTTGTAGTATTGATTAGTGTTAGCGGGACTTACAAGAACGTGTAATCCTCTCATTATTAGATTTCCCGGTGTTGCAGCTCTAAAACAGTGACTATCCTTGAAGTCTTCAGACGATTTATTACTACGCCATAGGATGAGAATAGAAAATGCCGTAGCACAGTACACAAGCGCAATATAGAGTACAACACGCACGTAACTTGGTTTTTCGTCTGTTTGAAATTCATGAAATTAAACCTCCGGAGTCTTACGTTTTCACGTCGAGTGGACTAAGAGGTACGTAGCATGAAACCATTGTTGTTTAACTTTAATAATTTAGTTTGAGGTTTAAAATTCTTGCGTCACTTGTAACAAGCACCTTTCACAGTTCAGCCGGCGTGCTAGAGCAGGCCTTTTTTGTGGTGTGCTTGCAGCGCATCTGGTGGCGGAATCGGAGGTCAAGTGGACGACGCATCGAATTTCTATTACCAAGTCTTTTAACATATGAGGAATCCTGGGGAAAGGGAAAGCCCAGGGATTCTAAAAGGGACATTTCAGATCATCGCAAAGGGCTGACATAACGTCTAGAATTGGCAAGAATAGATACCATAGCTGCGAAAGGTGGGTGGTAGCCTCGCACACTACATACACTGACTAGCAGTGACTTCACCAGGATCCCCTTTCCAATCACCGATCAGATTAAATGACTGTGTACGTGACTTTCATACGGAGGTACGTTATTGCAAGTACTATGAAACATTTGAATAATTTTAAAACTACAATCTTCCTCCATCCTCGCATAATTTCATGCAGAAGACACACACCTTCTAAATACAGCAGGTATGGCCCACTACCTTGTAAACACAGAAGGCTACACGTTCTGCCGAATTCAAATTCTGGCAAAGAGCTGTGACCAGGATCCTAATTTTTCCTTTGAAGTGCCTGATGATTATAGTAGCATTGCTGACGAAAATTAGCAAGGCTGTGCGAGTGTCTTCTGTATGAAATTGTGCCATGATGGAGGAAGAGTGTAGTTTTCAAGTTATTAAAAGCTATTTTATTTATAAGTTGGAGAGGGGGAGGAGAAAAGCTGAGATAAAATATGTAAATAAAAGTGTAACCATTTCCGTTTACATACTTACGTAAATCAAAAAGGTGGCAATACGATTTCCAACAGGCACGCCCTCTACATTATAATTAACTTTCTAGAATTGAGATAAAACAAATAATCAGTTGCAAGCCCATAAACAATAAAGTTTAGGAAATTCTACGAGTTATATTTTGATAACGGTATCTCCAGGCTGTTTCTAGGTTTGTGCTTTGCCCTGCGTTGATAATACCTACAAAACAGAAATGTATGTCACAAATGAAGGGACAGGTCATACACAACAAACTGATGAAAAAGTTTCCACATGCTAGTTTCCTTTTCGAGAAATTTAGCCTTTCCGAGAATACCCAAGATCCAGGGCAAAAGCGGGCTAATGTCCGATATGTAGAAAGCAGCTGCAACTTAGCTTCGGTCAGACAGTAACTATCGCTAGGGGGCAGAAATGAGTAGCCCCTCTCCATTCCACTCGTTCAATAGGGCAGTGACACGACGTAGTATTATTGTATATAACTCTATGCTGGAGCCTTATTGGGTTAGCTGCAAGGGGCACTGCAGAGATAAACAGAAGGGCGTCATAGTGAAGCCGATGCTGTGAGGCGTGATTTCTTAGACCTAAAACGCGCGATTTTTGTTGTTGGAGGAAACAACGTTATTTTAAGCCTAAGAAATCCGCCCTTCCGTTGTTTTTCCCTCCATTTTTATGTAGTTCACCTTGTAGTTATGCCCTCCAAAACCCATACTGGTGCCAATCTGGTGCCAATATGGCGGCAAATGTCACTTCTCTATAGGGCAGTGACACGACGTAGTATTATTGTGTATAACTCTATGGTGGAGCCAGTAACTGGGTTAGCTGCAAGGTGCACTGGAGGGAGAAAGGAAGATCGTCTTATTGAAGCCACTGCTATTAGACTGGATTTCTTAAGCCTATAATGCGCGATTTTTGTTGTTGGAGAAAACAACGTTCTTTTAAGCCTAAGAATCCGCTCTCAAAGCACTGTCTTGACTAGAAGTGCCGTTGTTTTCCGTTACATTTTAATCTAGTGCACCTTGTAGCTATTACCTCCAAATGGCGTCTCGTAGTCAATATGACGTCACTTGACGCTGCTCTATAGTTTTGGGGCACCTCAACGGGAGTGAGGGGAAGGGGCATAATAACATAATCTAAAATTCGTCATTTGATCTGCATCGTACAGTCCGGAACCATTAAGGTACAAGCGCTGAATGTGCCGTTTAATCTTTTTGAGGCAAAAAGGCTAGAAAAGGCAAACCAATTTGTGAAATTTTCTAGATCGTGCGGGGAGGGGGGGGGGGGGTGCTTAATTAACTTCGTCTCGCAAAAAATTCAACCTTTGGCGTTACAGAAAGTAACATTCTATGTTTACAACTTTCAATTCTGTTCAGTACATTTTTTTTTTACACTCTCTCAGTTTAACTTGTTTACTTACGTGATTGTAATCCAAATGTGCTCGGTACTGGCCGCCCATTCCATAGTTCACTACCTGCAGCGAAAGCGTGAAAAGAAATTTTAATAGCATGTCCATGAACATTTCCGTTAAAAGTAGCGTATTACAATATGTTTATTTTACCCCTAAATATTCTCCCAAAAAGAATTGAGTTGAAAAATTTTATACTTTTGGTATACCTTTTTTTTTTGCCACCAGTTTCTGTCGTCAAGCAACGGTCCCAACAGACTGTGCCGCAACTAGAATTTTTCAAAGGGGGGAGGTAGGAGTAAAATGCAGGGCCCCGAACGACTAAATAATTTTGGGTGGAAGGCTGTTTTACAGTAGTTTTATGTACAAATTTTGGGCCCCCCCCCTTTGTTAGGGGGGGGGGGGGGCTTACTCCTTTGGGCGCCCCCCCCCCCCCCCATTAATTGCAGCACTGCCAACTGTGCCGCAGATTAAGTAACTTGTAATTTAAGGTTATGCAAGGTGGACTAAACAAAATTTAGAAGTTGAAAAAAAATTTAACAATAAACGTTGCTCGGCCAATCAGAATCTTATTACGAATGTTTTACGGGTCCCCCCCCACCCCCCTTCAGAGGGCGATTTCTCTCAATCACGCCGAAACTCGGTGGAAGCATGCGTCTCGTCACACCCCGCACATTTAAGCCTATCCACAAGTACGTGTGCACCCTGCATGTGAGCCGAGCTATTCACAATAAATGTAACTTCGGCAAAGCTGTCCAAACTTCACTGCTTTTAACTTTAACTTCAGTAAAAATGTCTAACTATCCCTAGTGCAATTATATAGAAAGTCGTCTCTCTCCCAGTCGTCTAAACATGCCAGTGAGTCAGATTGGCAAGTGCAAGGCGCACCAACCTGCATTGGGGCCCCCCCGGCCCACCCATCAAATAAATGCAAACAAACTTAAAACCATTGCTGAATATATTGATCTAAAGTTAATCATTTTGTATCATTTTAATGTGGATTTTCAAAAAAATTGTCTGAACTTCTTTGAGGGGGGGGGGGGAGGGGGGCCTCCCGTACCACACTAAAATCAATGTCCTCTCGCATAGTGGTCCATCTGTTAGTACTGTGCCAGAGGCCCTCCCTATAGTCTGTAAACGCCACTGAAACATACCAACACTTTGATTTATCAAACGATGGGTCACGGTAATACACCACAGAACATACCTGCAAGGGTTCAGCTGTTTTTAAGGTCAGTCCAGTTATATCTTCAATACGACGCGTAATTCGCATTATGACAGAATGGTTTCGATCATACAGCCAAGCTCTGATGACAAAGAATCTATCTTAGACTGATCGACCAAAATAAAGAACACACAAGAAGGACTTAATTTTGGAGACTTCTAAACGGCTTAATTTTTTAAAAAATTATACCAGAATACTTTTTAAAGAAAGAAAAAAGCTTAATAGGGGGAGGGGTAAAAAAAACGGGGATACGATCTAAGAAACCTTCGATCATAATACGGGAACGAAATCTCGGATCTGCATCGGCAAAATGTCGGATATTAGCCGATGGTTAAAAGTGGCCAAGTATGGTGATAAATTAGTTATAGGCATACTTTTGCAAGAATGGTCCCTCTATGCGTGATTTATTGCGATAGTTTTGCTTCCTCGGCTCTTAACGCCTCGGCTTACGCCTCGGAAGAGCAAAACTATCACAGTAAATAAACGTGAAGAGGGACCACTGTTGCAAACGTATACCAATAACCACGGCTGTGACGTCACGCTAACTCGACGCCATGCTAAATTTCCGTAGGTTAAATCCCGTTAACCGTGACCGGAAGTGTGCGTCATCGTAAAAGGTGTTGGTTATTAAGTTACCCCCACACTTTTGATACCTCCGGATGACACGACCGGGAACGCACACACCAACAACCAAATACAGCCTGCAATTAAGTAACGCAATAAAAACGTACAAAAGAAATTACTTAACTTAATGAAATCCTATCCATGCATGTTAACTCTCACATGTCTGGCCCATAGCTATGCTTATACACTTCGCCAAACTCCCCCCACCCTCCCTCCACAAACTAAAATGGAATGATCTTCATTCATACCGACACCCTATTACCATTTTTTTTTTTTAACAATTCTTAAACTACAAACGCACAAAATGAATTACATACCTTGCCGGAATGTCCCGGCACACTGTTATTCTATCCCTACTGCCTCTTATCAAAGTTTTTTTTCACTCCGAACAGTTTCGAAAACACGAGCGCGTTTACTAGCATGAAATCTGGTGAACGACGCGGATGTCTCCTTCCCACTCACTCCCCCCTTCCTCCACAAACTTGATCCAAAGGACTCGTCCGTCTACTACCCACTCCCCTTCCATAAACTAAACTGGAATGACCTTCATTCATAGCTACATACTGATTATCGTGTTTCTTGAAGCAATTTTCACTAAACACAAACACAGTTTTAATGAAATACGAGATAGCTTGACGTCCCAACCGTGGTATAAATTATTTATTGGTAAGAAACTATTCATCAATCTGTAATCTTCTATCTTTTCT